>CM077163.1:185382269-185609757 GCA_039583875.1 Platanthera guangdongensis
GCAGGCCCGCGGCCAAGCCGCCGGCCCGTCGCCGTCTTCGCTGCCGAAGGCCGCCGCCAGCCGGCCACCTCCACCGCTCGGCAGCCCCGCCACCATGGACGGCCTGCCCACCCGTCCGATCATGGTGGACTTTCTGTAACATCTCATTTCCGACTAGACCCCCAAGAGTGTTTTGGGTCATGACAAAACCCTAGGAACCCAAGGGACCAAGTGAACAAGGCTAAGGTGAAAATCACCATGGTCTACCTATAGCTCAGCCTTATATCAGCAAGGGGAGATCTGAACCATCAGATCACATAGGAAGAAATAAACAGTCGCACAAATTCCCTGAAAACAGCTCTTCCGGGTCTGACATGCTCGTCTCAGCCCAGACACGCCCGTGTCGCCAGGCGTGTCCTCAGCCCGACGATCGCCGAGCTCATTTCGTCGACAAAAGGGGATCACGCCCACCCGACACACCCGTGTCGGATGATACATGCCTGTGTCGCCAGGCGTGTCCTCAGTTCGACGATCGTCGAGCTCATTTCGTCGACCAGAGGGGATCACGCCCACACGACACGCCCGTGTCGGATGATACACGCTCGTGTCGCCAGGCGTGTCCTCAGCTCGCCGATCGTCGAGCTCATTTCGTCGAACATAAAAGAACACGCCCACCCGACATGCCCGTGTCGGACGATACACGCCTGTGTCACAGCCGTGTCAACCAGGCGTGACACGGCGGTTCCGGCAGAATCGTCGTGAGTAGGAGAAGAAATGCACCATTTTTCCCCAATGTGGAGGAGAGAGAAAGTGATTTTCATGGAGGAGAAGGTGTGATTATTAACCCCTCGGTATCCCTCCATTATGCTCCCATTCATCTTCCCTGATGAATTAGAGGGGATTCTAGCAGTTTCTAGAGACATTTAATGAAGGGGGGATACATAGGGTCGGTCATGGGAGGGGAGGTGAAGAGGTCAACCATGGCCAAGAGAATTAAAGCCCCCACACCCCCAACCGACCCCTCCATCATCTTTAGAGACCTCTGAGGAGTAGATTTTCCCATTTTCTCGAACACCTTGAAAGTGCAACTAGATCTGATATACTCTAGAGGGGGGTGAATAGAGTATATGGTGCTTTGAAACTTTTTACAAACAATGTTGTAATATGAGTGAGCAGGGAAGCAGTAATAAATCTAATCACAGAACTAAATTAATCAAAGCTAATCACAGAATAATCAAGGCCAGAAACAAAATAAAGACAAGCAAAACCAGAAGACACAAGGAAATATAGTGGTTCCCCAAAACTTGGGTACATCCACTCTTCTACCACCCTAGGTAGGAATCCACTGCAGGATGAGTTGATCAGGTGTCCTGGGCACCAATGAGCTTTTGATAAGGTGCTCAAAAAGCAAATCAGATTTTTTGATCAAGTGTCTTGCCACCAATGAGCTTTTGACAAGGTGCTCAAAAACCAAGTTCAAACTTTTGAAGGGAGTTTGAGAAACCCTTTACAGAGAGGGGGTGAGAGAGTGATGGCAGTCTTCTCTTTCTCAGATCAGCTGAGAAGACTATGTGGATTGATGGTGTCAAAGCTCCCCCTGAGTCCTTGAGATCTTCAGGAAAAGAAGCTTTGTTGTAGGGTGATAGGCCTTCAAAAGTTGAGCTCCAGCAAAAGATGATTTCAGCAACAGCTGAAATGTTGAATGTCTGGAGTCTTGAAATATGTTGGCCTTGAACACTTGAAAACTAGAGAGATCTGAAGATTTTAGAAAAGGTTGATCTCCTTGGATGAGTGTTCTTGAGAATTCTTTGAGACAGAATATTTTGTTGAAGATTACTGATGTCTGTCTGTGTGTGTCTGTGTATCTATCTCTCTCAGAGATTCAAAAATTCTTCTCTTTTATTCTCTGGTACTGAATGGAAAAATATTCTCTGAGAAGAATAGTCGTTGGTCTGCATTAATTGCATCCTTAATTGCAAAATCTCTTCTGGAGGAAAGTCCATATAAATATTCCTTGAAATTTGGTCCAGAAATGAATGAAAACGGCTAGGAATTCTTCAGAATTAATTGCAGAATAACTCTTTAACTGATTTGAATTTGAATCTAGAAACATCCTTGAAGTTATCTGAAAACGTCGAACTAAGCTCTGCAATCGTTGAACTGAGCTCAGCGATATGGATTTATACAGCAGCAAAATATCGTCGATCTGAGCTCAAAGATCGTCGAACTGAGCTCAGAGATAGAGATCCAAAGCTGAGTCAAGATCGTCGACCTGAGCTCACCGATCGTCGAGTGGAGTTCGACGATATAATGAAGTTGAGCTCAGCGATCATCGAATGGAGTTCGACGATCTGTCGAAGTTGAGCTAGACGATCGTCAATCGGAGTTCGACGAATCGTCGTGCTGAGCTCGACGATATGACTTAGTCTCCAAACAGAAAATCCTGGTCTTGAGGGCAGCTTCCAAACCTAGACTTCTAACCCTTAGACTCAATTCTAATTGACCTTTTATGCTATACAGGAGGTCAAACAATTGTTTCCTAGAGACATAGTGATCCTGACCCAAATTAGTAATAGGGTGTTCCAACAATCTCCCCCTATTTGGGTTAGGATTACTATTTACAGACTTTGGAAAAATTAAATAACATACAAGCAGCAAAACAGAAAAGCAACAAACTAGATATGGCAGAATCACAGAGATATATAACATCCCAGATAGTAATCAGAAATCATAGAGAATGTCACCTTACATTGTCATTTCTTTTCCTTGCCCTTAACAAGTTTGATTTCTCTGTTAGGATTGAGGGCTTCTTTCTTTGATCTGGTATCATCTGCTGCACCTAAAAATATTTGCTGTTTAGGCCTGGGAACTACAGCTTCAGGATGCAGTTCCATATACATGTCAGAATCAAAAAATTTGCTTGAAGCATATCTTTCTAGCTCTTTCTTTCTCTGTTCAGACATTATAGAAATGTTGGAGGAATCTCTTCCTTGCTCTCTAACCTTTTTGATCTGATCTAGTGCAACTAGTTCTTTTAATCTTGTAGTCCAAGCAGCTGGATTGTTCTCAGGGTCCTCAAAAGGTACTGGTGGCTCATATCTGTTAGAGGGATTGTCTTGAGGAGACCTGGATGACACAGTTTCTTTCAGCTTATAGGGAAAAGGACCAGATGTGATATCAGAAGAAATTTGTCCTCCCCTGGAGTATGGGTGTTGCCTTGAGTAACCTTTTTAGTAGACCTGGAGATCTCTTTGATTGCCTCTGTATCCTCCTCTCCTAGATTGAGAACCCCTGGATTGGCTTCCCCTATGGTAAGATCTGGCATGAGGCTGATAGGGGGCCTGACTTCTGGCAGGGGGTTGAGCTGCAGAACTTCCACCTGCACCTGCATCAGGAGGAGGTGGTGGAGGGGGATGAGAGTGTTGGAATTGTGAAGAACCCTTTTCATATTTTCTCTTCTTTTTCATTGCTTTCAGCTGATTCTTAGAGTACTGCATCCAGTGCTCAGTGATATGGCAATCATGAAGAATGTAGTAGGGAATATCATTGTTATCTTTGACCTTGGCGGGAGGTACTCTCTTCATGGCTTTGCTCCTTTCATTCCTTTTCCTGGCAATGGTAGCAGAAGAATCATCAGAGTCTGTTCTATACTCATCACTTTCAGAACTCTAGTCATCATACAGGGCATCAATTTTCTTCATCAAATCCTTCTTGAGCTGTACAGAAGCAGATGAGGCAACAGAGGGTGTAGCAGCAGATGTTGAAGCAGTAGCAGAAATGACAGTAGCAGATATAGAAGGTTCAGGAGAAGTGACAACAACAGAAACAACAGTTTCTGGAGAAGTAACAACAGCAGCAACAGATACTGGAGAAGTGACAACATCAGCAACAACAGATTCACTAACAACAGCATCAACAGTAGAGTTATCATCAGAAACTGCAGAAGGCTCAAACTCAGGTACCTCTGACATAAGAATTTCCTTGGAAATTGGCTCAACAGCAATATCAGAAATTTCAGCAGCAGTGGAGGCAACAACATCAACAGCAATGCTTTCATCAGAAGAAGCAGCAGCATATACTGAGTTGACAAAAGAGGTGATGATGCTGGGGTCACAGCAGGAGAATGGCACAAGTGCCTTGGATAGATCCTCTAGGGGCTGGACAGCAACTGGTTCTGGCAGACATCTGAAATATAACTGATCAAAGTTTGAAAGCAAAGACCTGAGGTCTATTGCAAAGACTGCAGCAGGAGGGATTTGTTCTTGAGTCACAGCAGTAGGAGCAAGAACAGGAGCTGAAGAAACAGCAGCAACAGCAGCAGCAGACAGGCTCACAGAAACAGCAGCAACAGCAGCAGCAGGAAGACTCACTTCATAGGGCATCTCCCCCTGCCTAGATTCAGACAAGGCTGGATCAAGGCACACTGCTGTAGGGGCTGCCTGAGGAAATAGAGATGAGATCCTGGCAGAGAGAGCTGCCACTAACAGGTGTAATGGAGCCAAGGAGGTCTCCAAAAGAAGAGATAGCCTGGGGGCTAGCAATTCATACAACCTGTCAGCAAGGGATGGGATGTCTACTTGCTCAAGGGTGACTGGAGCAGAGGTAGAAGATGGAGGAGCAGCTGTTGGTGATGGCAGTGGAGAGCTGGTGAATGGGGGAAGAGATGGCTGAGGTGTGGGTAAGGTGGATATGGAGGACAGTGGAATGGAGATAGATGGGGTGAATGTGGGTTGGTCAATGATCTCTTGTAGAAGATCTTGATAGGAAGTTGAGGATGAGGGTAGCTAAGTAGGAGAGGATGGTGAATCATCCATAAAGGAATCATCAATGAGGGTGAAGGATGGAATGGAGGGTGATGACGTGGAATCTGGTTGAGGGTAGGAGAATAATGGATGGAATTAGTCTTCTGGGAGTGGAAGAGTAGGTACTGGAGATGGTGTAGATGTTGGAGAGGGGCTGGAGATGATGATGGTGGATGGAGTTTGAATAGTAGATGGTATGGGAAGGGATGGAATTGGAGGAGGAGGAGGAGAGGCAACAGCAGGCAGGTCATCTGCAGGGGCAGAGACCTGTGGAGAAGTGACTCTGAGAGTCCTTGTGCCTGAAGGAGTGCTGGAGGAGGGCCTGCTGGGCTTTCTGATTTGTCTGTCCCATTTACCAAACAGGGCACAAGACAGTCTCTTGGATGCATTGATATGGATTCCAGAAGAGACCAGCAAAGCAGGGCACCTATGCTGCAGAAACACCCCAAGAATCCTTCCAAAGTTGACAAAACTTTTGTTTATCTTCTTCTTGATAAGGTCAAAGAATAATTCTCCCCAATTCAAGTTCTTCCTGTCTACAAGGGCTCCCATGAGGCAGAGCTGATACCTTGAGATTGTATCATGAGCAGAGTGCTTAGCCAGTAGCACTTTCCCAACTACATCTGCCAGGAATCTGTATTCTACAGAAAGGTTCTTTTTCAAGAGCTTGCTAGGGTTGGCCTCAGAATGACCCATTCTGGCAAGCAGATCAGTATACTCTTCTCCAGACAAGTCAGCAGTATCTTCACCATTTCTAAACTCAAAAACTTCTGATAAAATTGCTGGGGTTAGAGGTACCTGTGTGCCAGATATTGACCCAACAATGGTGGAGTTGTCTTGATTGTGGGCAGTGTAGACCCATTCCTTGATCTCATCAGATGCAAGCTTGATCCTTGTGGTCATAATTGCAGTCAAGTTCTGCTCTTTGAATAATCCCAAAAATATCCTGAAAGACCTGGCCGGTTGTACTGAAGGATTCCATGTCGATGTCGAAGCCAGCATCAAACTTCATGGCGACGAGAACAGCAACAGACACAGCCATGGGTACCTGTAACAATTCAACAAACAAAACGACCAAGTGCAGACTTGTTTGGAGGGAAAGAGAGTTCTTGCAGAGAAATCGAAATCGCAAAGGAGAACGACGGCGAAAAATGAATTTTATATTAGGGTTCGATGCAGAATTGGAAAGATCGTTGAACTCAGTTCGATGATCGATGCTTCTAAAGGAATCTGAAGAGTCTTCAACATCGTCGATCTCCGTTCGACGATATTGGAAAGCGTCGAGCTCTGTTCGATGATCGTTCAAAGAACAAGATCGTCGAGCACCGTTCGACGATCGTTGACCGAAAGAGATAGTTCATACTATCTGAGAAACGCTGAACTCAGGTCGACGATTTCAGAAATCGTCGATCTCCGTTCGACGATCTGGGGGAAAATCGTCGAGCGCAGTTCAGAGATCAGAAAAACTCTAGACACTAAGAGAAAATCAAGATGTTTGCCTAGTCTTGGTCAATTTTTAAGCTTTCAAAATCTTGGATATTATTTAAGACTTCCTCCATCTAACATTCCTAACTGATTTAGGAAGAAGGTGTGTTTCTTTTCATCCAAGGGCTTGGTGAAAATATCTCCCCTTTGTAAATCAGTTGGGATATATTGTAGTTCAATTTTATTCTTTTCAACATTATCCCTTAAGAAATGATGCCTAATCTCTATGTGTTTTGTCCTACTATGGAGGACTGGATTTTGAGCTATAAAAATAGCACTGGTGTTATCACAAAAGATTTTAGACTTCTCTAAGTTGTAGCCATAGTCTAGGAGTTGGTTTTGAATCCACAAGATTTGTGAACAACAACTGCCTGCAGCCATATATTCAGCTTCAGCAGTTGAAGTTGACACAGAAGTCTGTTTCTTACAAAACCAAAGACAAGTCTGTCACCAAGGAACTGACAAGTTCCACTGGTGCTTTTCCTGTCAATTCTGCATCCAGCATAATCAGCATCAGAGAATCCAGTTAAATCAAATGCTGAATCTTTTGGATACCAGAGACCTAGATTTGGACAACTTTTAACATACCTGAGAATCCTCTTTACTAATGTTAGATGTGACTCTCTAGGGCTTACTTGGAACCTAACACATATACATGTAGCAAACATTATATCTGGTCTACTTGCTGTAAGATACAGTAAAGAGCCAATCATTGCTCTATACGTTGTCTGATCAACAGGTTTCCCATGTTCATCAGCATCCAATACAGCATTAGTAGGCATGGGTGTTTTCATACAAGATGCTTCAGACATACCAAATTTCTTAACCAATTCATTGCATATTTGGTTTGAGAAATAAAGATGCCTTCAGCATGCTGCTTAGCTTGCAATCCTAGGAAGAAGGATAGCTCACCCATGCTACTCATCTCAAATTTAGAATGCATTAGGTTGGAAAACCTTCTGCACAATTTGGAGTCAGTAGAACCAAAAATAATATCGTCTACATAAATCTGTACTAGTAGGGTGTGAGACTTATGGGTTCTAATGAAAAGAGTTTGGTCTACTCTACCCCTTATAAAACCATTTTCCAAGAGAAAGCATGCTAGGGTCTCATACCATGCTCTAGGAGCTTGCTTGAGACCATATAATGCTTTATTCAATCTAAAAACATAATCAGGATAAGTTGGAGAGATAAAACCTGGAGGTTGTCTGACATAAACTTCCTCTTTGATGTCTCCATTTAGGAATGCACTTTTGACATCCATCTGATATACCTTGAAGCCTTTGTTTGCTGCATAAGCTAAAAATATTCTGATGGCTTCCAATCTTGCAACAGGTGCAAAAGTCTGTTCGTAGTCTATCCCTTCTTCTTGAGAATATCTCTGAGCAACTATCCTTGCCTTGTTTCTTACAATTACTCCTTGATCATCCAGTTTGTTTCTGAATACCCACTTTGTTCCAACAATGGAGTGATCCTTAGGCCTTGGCACTAGTTCTCATACTTTGTTCCTCTCAAATTGATGCAACTCTTCTTGCATTGCAATGATCCAGTGTGGATCTTGCTCTGCATCTTGAATGGACTGAGGTTCAATTTGAGATAGGAAGCAGGTGTGCAACAGGTTTTGGTTGACCTGATTTCTGGTTTGCACACCAGCTGAGATGTCTCCAATTATTTGGGAAATTGGATGGTCTCTTGATGTTATTAAATCAACAGGGGGTGTTGATTGTTCACCAACCCGTGTTGTTGTTTCCTCTTGTGGTACAACAACAGGCTCTTCAAGTTGTTCTTCAATATGTTGAGCATTTTCTTCATCTTCACTGCTTTCATCCCCTTGAGTAACCTGTAACTTGTTCAAGTCTTCAACTAGAGAATGTTCCTGCAAAGGTTCTATGGTAGAAGAGATCTTCTCCTTGAAAGACATGTTAGATTCATCAAATGATATATGAATAGATTCCTCAATTTTAAAAGATGATTTATTATAGACCCTATAAGCCTTGCTGATCATGGAGTATCCCAGAAACACTCCTTCATCAGCTTTGGCTTGAAATTTTGCTAAATATTTCTTGTCATTGTTATGAATGTAGCAAATACAACCAAAGACTCTAAAATAATCAACTTTAGGTTTCTTCCCTTTGAGTAATTCATAGGGAGTCTTTCCCTTTAGTTTATGTATCAAACTTCTATTCAGCACATAGTTGGAGGTGTTCACTGCCTCTGCCCAAAAGGATAGAGGTAGATGAGCATCTGACAACAATGTAGTGGCAGATTCAATAAGGGTTCTATTTTTCCTTTCAGCTACCCCATTTTGTTGAGAAGTTCTAGGAGCTGAGAAAGTATGTCTGATCCCTTCACTCTAACAGAACTCTTGCATAAGAAGATAATCAAACTCTGTCCCATGATCACTTCTGATCAGGGCAATGTGAGTATTGAACTCAATCTGTATACATTTGAGAAACTCTGTCAGACACTTAAAGTTATCAGACTTCTTCCTTAGAAAGAACACCCAAGTGAATCTAGAGAAGTCATCTACAACTACTAAAGTGTAAGATTTCCCTCCTAGGCTTTGTACTGTGATGGGTCCAAAAAGATCCATGTGTAACAGATACAAAATCCTAGGTGAATCACTCTTATTAAGTGACTTAAAGCTGTTTTTAGTTTGCTTGCCTAATTGACAAGCCCTGCAGAGTCCTTCCTTCTTATAGGGGCCAGAAGGTAGTCCTCTAACAAAGTTGTCCTTGGATAGCCTAGCAATAGTTCTAAGGTTTAGGTGTCCTAGTCTCTTATGTCATAAGATATTTGGTCTACAGACAGAATTAAACATGCAAATATCTACATCAGTTGAAAGAAAATCTACTAGATAGATGTTACCTTTCCTTTTACTTGTCAACACAGTTGTGTTGTCCTCTGACTTGATTTTGCATAATGCTTTGCTGAAGGTCACTTGGTAGCCTTCATCACACAGCTGACTGATGCTTATTAAGTTGTGCTTTAGTCCTTCCACATAAGCTACCTTCTTGAAAGTTACTGATCCAATCTGTACTGCATCATATCCTTTAGTCTGTCCAAAGTTTTAATCACCAAAGATAACTTTGTGTCCAAGCTTGTCTCTAAAGGATGTGAGGTTGTCCTTGTTCCCTGTCATGTGCTTAGAGCACCCACTATCCAAGTACCATTGCTGGTTAGATGTTGGATAGGTCTTCACCTGCACATATGACAATTCATTTGTTTTTGACCCAGTTTACCTTGGGCCTAGGTTGATAACCTTTAAATTCTGAAATAAAGGACATCCCAGGTTGACTCTTATATCCTTCAGGATGATATTTCCTTGGATTTGAGGGTTAAATATTTGGGATGAAGGACCCTTAGGATTGAATTTTGATTTGCCCTTGAAAAAATTTCCAGAGCTCTGACCTCTGTTCGACGATCTTGGAGCTGTGTTCGACGATCTTGGGTCAGATCGTCGAGCTCCGTTCGACGGTCGACTATGGTTGAGTTCAGGTACTTGAGATCGTCGAGCTGCGTGTTGGGTATTGTATCCATAATTACCTGGATTTGAGGAAGCCACCTGTCAAGCTAAGATGAATTCACAATGTATTTGATAAAATATTTCAAGTTGTGCTTGCAGTTATTCCACGCTAAGTGCACACCAACGTCAGGGTGCAGTAGGTCAATATACACGGGTCTGCACAACGTAATCCCTCGTTGAGCAGATCAATGTGTTGGCCTACGTGTACTCTCTCTATTGGAGTGCACTTACTTTCAAGTACAGGGTTGTAACTATGCAAGAGCAGACAAGGAGCAAGGATGGGTCAAGGAGCAGCTCTTGGGTGGAAAGACGAAAAATCGTCTAAGTATAAATCGACGAGAATCACCAAGTGATTCTCGCCGAATCGTCGAGAATCATTAGTGATTCTCGCCGACTCTATCCGACTACCTCAAAGCGGTGCCAAGTAAGATTCGGCGAGAATCACTAGTGATTCTCGCCGAACCCATCGTTGAGCAGATCATGGCCAAGTAATATTCGTCGAGAATTAACAAGTGATTCGGCGAGAATCATCAAGTGATTCGGCGAGAATCACTAGTGATTCTCGACGAATCGTCGAGAATCACTAACTGATTCTCGCCGATTCGTCGAGAATCACCTTCGATTCTCGCCGATTTTGACTTGGGCATTTTTCTGGAAACCCCCTGGACCGGACTTTGCCGCAGGCACTGTTTTGAACTCGGCATAGGGTTTCTTTTGGTGGGACCCACAACGGTCTTTAAGGTGTATACTTGTGTATAAATACACACGTATTCTTGTACAGGAAACGACGAAAAAAAAGACGAAAACACGGGCCGCGACGTGACCTAGATCGCGAGTTCCGCTCCGCCGCCGCCGTCGCCGCTTGAGAGAGTTGATCGCCGGTCTTGATCGTGGTTTCTTCCAGATCTCCCGTCGACAGAAGCTTAGCCTAGCTTAGCGTCTCACGTGTCTAACCGGAGATCCCTTGTCTCTTGATTTGTTGATCGGGAAAACCTTCCCCGTCCGAATCGATCGAGACGATTGATCCTAGTGTGACCGTTGGAAGACCTAGCTAGCTTAGCTACGAAGTTTGGATCTCCAAAGTACAGCAGCCGCACATCGTTGTCGCCGCCGATCCCGTGAACCTAGCCGCCGCCCATCTTGCCGCCGCCGGTTCCGGGGAGATTCTCTCCAAGAGAGATCTAGGGTTGTGGACTCTTCGTGGACTTCAAGAACACGTCGTCAACGAAGAGGGACACCTTAGTCTCCAAACGTAGTTTGTATTTCTTGTACATTCTAGTTTATTTTTGTTGTAAAGGAACGTTGGTTCCTAGTTGTAAGGGTTTGGTGCAACCCGGGTTGTGGGAGTGTTGACTCCTAGGTGTGGAAGGGTTCCTTCCGATAGTGCAAGGATTGGATTTCAATCATGTTGGTGAAGAGACCGAGTCGTCCCTTGTTGGGAGATAGGTCGAAGGGGGAAAGTGGATGTACCCAAATCGGGGAACCACTATAAATTGTTTGTGTACCTTCTGTGCTGTGGTGTTTTGTTTTCTTGTGCAGGTACAATTTTAAATTCCGCAAAAACGCTGAACGTCACATATTCCCCCCCCCCCCCATAGGTGAAGTTAGCTGACACTAGGTGGACTTTCAAGTGGTATCAGAGGCAGGTTGCTCATCAAAAAGGTTTACACCTTGAGTAGAATCCTGCCACCAGTGTCAGAAGCATGGAGCTGGATCATGAGATATCGCCACTAAGACTCCCCACATGCACAAAGGAGTATTATCCCGTCTGGAGGATGAGAGTGTCGTATCACTTGGAGGCTATCGATCCTCGAGCATCTTTCATCCTGGAAGAGGGTCCTTTTATTCCTATGAAGACCTCCGGCTCTGGAAAGAATATCCAAGTGCCCAAGTGCATTGCTGAGATGTCGGAGATGGAACTTTCATTATTTAATTTGGACAAGAGGATTCTCAAATTATCATGGATATCTGGTCTGGACCTTCTCGCTCTAGATTGGAAAAATGTGGGACGGCTAAATCTATGTGGGTGATGATCTCAGAGCTGATGAGGGGGTCAGAGAAAGCTGGAATCAGCTGTCAACTAGAGGATGAAGCCTATGTGGGGGTCCTCGCCTCTGAAGATGAAGGCAAGGATCAATCAGACTGCATCAGAGCTCCAGTGTCCGTGTCGGAGACTGAAGAGGCCAGTGAGGAAAGCAGCTCTGATGAGGATGACACAACGGTCACTGGCTCTAATGACATGAACACTGAAGAGCAGGTAACTTCTTCATCTTGCCCCGTCTCTCTTGAAGTTTCTGAAGACAGGAACTGCTTTCCTTCAGAAAATCCTGATTCTCTGAAGAGAGCCCTTCAGAAAAGCAACCTACTTGTTGAAGAACAAGCTCATGAGATTGCTCGGCTGAAGATCTTGTTGGTTCTCCAATTGGCATCCAACAAGGTCAAGGACTCTAAAATCTCTGATCTAGAGAGTAGTTTAGAGAATGAGAAAAGGATAGTATCAAACTTTTCCAAGGTTGATGCTATAAAGAGAAAGCAAGAAAATGGGTGGATCTCCCGAATTATCAATTCGTGGAGAAATGGGGAAACGGTATTCCGACCCCCCACTCTAGGCAGGAAGGGTATTCATCATGCCTTCAGGTATGATCACATGAACAATCGTGGTAACTGCAAGGGTGATCTGTCCTCATGTGGAGACACCCATAGTGCAAGGGCCGTCATGGCCACCCGTGAGAGAATATCTAAGGCTCATTCTGAGCCCTTTGTATTCTCGGCCACTGCCCCTACTCGGCATGAATCGGTTGGTATCAGCTCTCAGAACTCTTCTCTTCACCCAAGGACACAGGAAAGGGGGGGTTAGAAGTCATGCTGTAAGTTCTTATGGGGCCTCAGGAAGGGGGCTGACTGAAAGGAAGCCACCACCTCCCAGACCTCGTGACGCTCGCTGAATGCATTCATTCCACCCTTCCACGTGTCACGGTGGAAGAGGCAGTTCTGGGAGCAGATCCAGATCTATCCCGTTTGGACCTAGGCTCATGACTACCTCAGTCACTAGATCAGGTCAGAAACGGAGATACAACATTTACGCGTGTTGGTGCTGTGGCAAAGTGGGACACTTTGCCATAGACTGTTGGCACAACCCCTCTATGTCAAGGGCAAGGGCCTATCCACATTTTCTGGGCAGAGGTAGTCTTCCTGACAGGTTTTCTGAGGGAAGGCATTCCAGTGGTTATACTAACAAGAACCTAGGACCCAATATGGTTTGGGTTCCTAAGGTAAAGTAACTCTCTTTTGCAGGGTAGTCTAGGTTCCCATAAATATGATGGGAACCAGACAGTAGATGGCTCAAGACTGAATTGGAACAAGCGTCTGGAACAACAGATGTGATATCTACATGGGCATACTCACATTGAGCTCCTGATATGTTTTATCAGAGGGGTTAAATGATAACTCTCATAATCCCAGGTACGTTTGATCAGTTCCAAGACTTGAGTCGTATTGTATCGACATTTACATATATATATATATATATATATATATATATATATATATATATATATATATATATATATATATATATATATATATTTACACTTATATGTGTGTACATCTAAGGATAGGTTAACACGGTAAACATAAACCATAGATACGTCAATGAAGATTTATCGGAAATTCCACTGGTAGATTCGAGAACTAACATCTACCGGCGTAAATCAGTTCGCTAAAAACTAACGAAGATACGTCATTGGAAATCTTGACATCAAGAAACGTCTGGAAAAGCCCGGTTCAAACCCTAAATATATTGGCTTTAAGAAATATATATACATTTCCACTTAGACAAACTAGAAACCCGCTTAACTCGAAGCCTTCCGCCGAACACACGAAAACCGTTAAAATCCCCTTAACTCGTCGATCCTTCATATTCCCGCCGACCCTTCATATTCCGTAGGAATCCCGCCGAAGGACTTTCTCCGCAGGAAACTCGCCGAATCGACTCTCTCCGCAGGGGAACTCGCCGACTCTTCCCTTTCCGTAGACATCCCGCGAGATTCCCGCAAGCTTCTCACCGAAGGACTCTCACCGAAGGACCCGTGATTCTTCCCCTTCCGTCGACATCCCGCAAGACTTCTCACGAAGGACCCTCGCCAACTCTTCCCGATTCGCCGATCTCGCCGATTGCCTTCCGTGGATCTCTCCTCTCTCTCGTCCAGGGATTTCTCCACAGTTTCGATCACTCACAGTCGGGTGGACCTCCCGGGTGTTCGTAGTCTTTATCAAACTAACTCACCGTCTACGCTGTTAGGTAACCTCATCCTCATCCTTACAAGAACTTTCTTCCTAGTGTCGCTTCCCTCTTGACTTTTGATTAAGCGTAGAGTAGGGATTCTCTCCCTAGGTTTGCGATGGCTCCAAGGACAACCGCTGGACTGATCACTGGATGTGAGCTGGTTCGAACAGGGTTCTCACATGCCTCTGACGAATTCAGAAACATCATTATTATGCTGGAAGAGGCTGGACTCTCATTCGTACTGGAGCACCCGTGTAAAATCTTGGACAAGGAAGTGCTGGAGTTCTTCGCTACCGCCAGACTCTGAAATGAAGACTCTCTCATCAAGAGCAAGGTTGCAGGGGCAACGATCAAGATGTCTGCAAACAAGCTAACCCAATACTTGCATCTCACTAGCTCGGAGCACGAGGATTATCTTGAGGAAGAAGACAAAACCAGGACTCTATTATTCTGTGGTCTCGCTCGAGGAACTCGGTCGATAAAGCGAAAGGATATGAATGAAGAAGGGAAACTTCTGTCAGACATCGTTGGGAAGGTACTCATATGCAAACCGGGTTCTCATGACCACATCTCTGCGGACATGTTCAGGATCCTAGTGGCACTTGTCTGCAGAAAAGGATTCAACTGTGGGGCATTGTTTTTGAGAAGATAAAGGACACCCTCAGATCTCCTAGCTTTGGACGAATCATCAGTCTGTATCTCAATCAGTTGAACGGAGATAAGTATGATATGAGTAAAGGTGTTCCTCTACATTACTTGAAGAAAATGGACTCGAGTGTTTTTGACAGATGGGGGAGGCGCATTGGGCAGGCTGCCGTGGTAGAACAACAGGAAGTATCTCCAGCCAAGGCCGGAACTGTGGCTGATTCCTTAGTTATCCCCAGTGAACTTCCTGATGCATTGACTGCAGGAAATGAGGGGGAGCCTCTACCCACTTATGCTGATGTTGTATCTGACATCTCCCAGATAGCCAGAGATGCAGTGGTGGTTATACCAGAAGAAAGTGAAGCCATGCTGGAGAATGAGGAGGCCCTGAACCTGAACGATCTAGGAGCCGGAGGTGCTGTAGAGGAGACTGCTAACGAAGGGTTGGAAGATGATGCTGAGGAGAATGATCTCATGGATGATGAAGGTGAGGAAGAAGGAAATGAGGGACAAGACGCTTTGGAGACTCAGGATATCACTGAAGTTCCATCTGACAAGCACGCTCCTGAGATCGTTCCTGAGATCATTGGTGCAAGAGTGGAGGGGGAGTCCGAGAAATCTACAGATGCTGCAAGTATTCCTCCCTTAGAGGCTGTGCTCGTGTCCAGCTCTACAGGTGCATCTGATGAAGAGCAAGGCCAAGGAGTGCCTCAGGCTCATACACTATGAGATGATCTAGCCACTCACACCGTGAATGTCATTCAGGGCATAGTGGATGAGCTTAAGGCATCTTTTGAGAAAGCTCAAAATAAAATGTTGAAAAGGATTAAGAAATCTGAAAATCTCATGCTCAAGAACATGGTGGAGGTCAATCACAAACTGGACATGATGGAAAAGAAGTTTGAAGATAAGTATACAGCGGCCGACCAAGCTGTCACTCTTCTTATGGACGGATTGAAAAAGAACACCGATACTCTCGCCGTAGTGAATCAGAATGCTCATGTCATAGCAAATAACATTCAAAGGTTTGATGGCAATATGGTAACTCTCAACACCAATCAACAAGCCTTGGTCACTGAATTCTCCAGGACTACAAAGCATATTGATGAGTCACTGCATTCTTATGCAAACTCCATCGCAGTCGAAGCCAAAAAGGGGGAGAAGGAATATATAGCTAAGATGGCTGAGCTTCGGGAAGTCATGATCAAAAACTTTAAACAGTCAAACCAATATGTCTATGACAGTTGCTGGTGGATGCTCCAACAAGCGTTAGGAGTCGATTTGCCTGAACATCCTGCGGGTATTCATGCTCCTGAAATGTATACTGCGGCTGATGAGGGAGCCAATGCTGAAGAAGCTCCTGTAAGTGAAGCTGATGCTCAAAGGGCTGCTAGGGCCACCTCAAAGGCAAAACTGATGGCCATGTTTGACCAAGGAGCCCTAGCAAAAGCCAGAGACAAGAGAAAATCTCAAGAAGGGACATCCAAGGAAACACAAGCTGAAAAGAGAATCCGATTGAAGGAGGAGGAAGTAAGAAATGAAAAGTGGAGTCCGGTTTCAAAGAGTATCATCTTGGACACATTCTGGCTACAAGAAAAAGGAGAAATCAATCAAAACGATGTATACAGCCAGCATGAGTGGGAGCTGCACAAGACGTATGAAGCTAAACGGAACATCTTTTTCATGACCAATACTGCGGCAGATAAAGCTCCTCCTCCCAGATATTATCCGAAGCCCAAAGAGTATATGGAGAGGCAAAGAAAGAAGTATTTGGCTCAAAAACTCAAGGATGATTTAGCCAAAGAAAAATAGTCAAAAATTTATAGCCTGTCATTCTCTCTTAAGAACAATTAACGTTTATTGTTAGTATATGAACAATCTTGAGATATATATATATATATATATATATATATATATATATATATATATATATATATATATATGTATTTGAATTTATGAATGACTCAAGTCTTGATCTGTTTGCCTATATTCTCTTGTGCTGCATATTTAAATTCTGAATGTTGTTTATATTATCTGGTTGGTGTTATTCATCTTAGCTAGTAGGATTTTGGCTTCGTCAAATAGGGGGAGATTGTTGGGTATTGTATCCACAATTACCTGGATTTGAGGAAGCCACCTGTCAAGCTAAAATGAATTCACAATGTATTTGATAAAATATTTCAAGTTGTGCTTGCAGTTATTCCACGCTAAGTGCACACCAATGTCAGGGTGCAGTAGGTCAATATACACGGGTTTGTACAACGTAATCCCTCGTTGAGCAGATCAATGTGTTGGCCTACGTGTACTCTCTCTATTGGAGTGCACTTACTTTCAAGTACAGGGCTGTAACTATGCAAGAGCAGACAAGGAGCAAGGATGGGTCAAGGAGCAGCCCTTGGGTGGAAAGACGAAAAATCGTCTAAGTATAAATCGACGAGAATCACCAAGTGATTCTTGCCGATTCGACGAGAATCACTAGTGATTCTCGCCGAATTGTCGAGAATCATTAGTGATTCTCGCCGACTCTATCCGACTACCTCAAAGCGGTGCCAAGTAAGATTCGGCGAGAATCACTAGTGATTCTCGCCGAACCCATCGTTGAGCAGATCATGGCCAAGTAATATTCGTCGAGAATCAACAAGTGATTCGGCGAGAATCATCAAGTGATTCGGCGAGAATCATCAAGTGATTCGGCGAGAATCACTCGTGATTCTCGACGAATCGTCGAGAATCACTAACTGATTCTCGCCGATTCGTCGAGAATCACCTTCGATTCTAGCCGATTTTGACTTGGGCATTTTTCTGGAAACCCCCTGGACCGGACTTTGCCGCAGGCACTGTTTTGAACCCGGCATAGGGTTTCTTCTGGTGGGACCCACAACGGTCTTTAAGGTGTATACTTGTGTATAAATACACGCGTATTCTTGTACAGTAAACGACGAAAAAAAAAGACGAAAACACGGGCCGCGACGTGACCTAGATCGCGAGTTCCGCTCCGCCGCCGCCGTCGCCGCTTGAGAGAGTTGATCGCCGGTCTTGATCGTGGTTTCTTCCAGACCTCCCGTCGACAGAAGCTTAGCCTAGCTTAGCGTCTGACGTGTCTAACCGGAGATCCCTTGTCTCTTGATTTGTTGATCGGGAAAACCTTCCCCGTCCGAATCGATCGAGACGATTGATCCTAGTGTGACCGTTGGAAGACCTAGCTAGCTTAGCTACGAAGTTTGGATCTCCAAAGTACAGCAGCCGCACATCGTTGTCGCCGCCGATCCCATGAACCTAGCCGCCGCCCATCTTGCCGCCGCCGATTCCGAGGAGATTCTCTCCAAGAGAGATCTAGGGTTGTGGACTCTTCGTGGACTTCAAGAACACGTCGTCAACGAAGAGGGACACCTTAGTCTCTAAACGTAGTTTGTATTTCTTGTACATTCTAGTTTATTTTTATTGTAAAGGAAAGTTGGTTCCTAGTTGTAAGGGTTGTGTGCAACCCAAGTTGTGGGAGTGTTGACTCCTACGTGTGGAAGGGTTCCTTCCGATAGTGCAAGGATTGGATTTCAATCCTGTTGGTGAAGAGACCGAGTCGTCCCTTGTTGGGAGATAGGTCGAAGGGGGAAAGTGGATGTACCCAAATCGGGGAACCACTATAAATTGTTTGTGTACCTTCTGTGCTGTGGTGTTTTGTTTTCTTGTGCAGGTATAATTTTATATTCCGCAAAAACGCTGCATGTCACCTATTCCCCCCCCCCCCCATAGGTGAAGTTAGCTGACACTAGGTGGGCTTTCACTGCGTTCGACGATTTTGCCTGAGATCGTCGATCTGCGTTCGGCGATCGTCGATCTCCGTTTGGCGATCGTTGATCTCCGTTCAACGATTTCTGCTGGGACTTAGTTTTCTGGGGCAGATCAGAATTTTTCCTAGCAACCTCTACAACTCCCTTTCCTTTATCAGAAATTAATTTGATTGGAGTTGTTAGAACTATGGGTTAGCTGGTTGAAGCACCCAAGCCCAGTGTACTATTGAATCTGGAGTTCACTGTGCTTGTGATGTCCATCAGCTTGATGCTTCTCCCATTAAGGGATTCTTCAAGCTTCTTGGCCTCAGACAGCTCACTTTTCAGTGAAGCTATCTGCTCCCTGCAGCACTCCAACTCCTGAGAGAGTTTGAGGTTTTCAGATTTTAAAGTATTGTGTTCAGATAAATGATTTCTGAGAGAGATAATTTCTTTCTCAGATTTTAGCAGGTCTAAACACAATGCTTTAAATTCAGATTTAAAGTCCTCTGAATTAAAATCAAAAGAACTGATTACCTGATCCTCTTCAGGTTGAGTCTCTGAATCTGACTCTGACTCTTCTTCTTCTGAATTATGCTGTGAGGCATTGATTGCCATCATGCAGAACTCTTTTTCTTCTGCACCATCCTCATCATCACTGGAGCTGGATGATGCTTCTAACTCTTCTTCAGTCTCACTCCAGGATTCAGCAACAAATCCCTTTCTTGTATGTTTGTTTTTGCTTGATGAGGGTTTGCCATTGTCATTCCTCTTGGAGTCTTTCTCCTTTCTTCTTTCTTTCCTGTCCCTTCTGTCATTATTTTTGTTTTCTGGACAGTCAGGAACTATATGCCCTGGTTTCCTGCAACCAAAGCAAATAATGTCTTTATTATTATTATTAATGGACTTGTCATACCTTGGCTTATCATGTTCCTTATATGATCTTCTTCTGAAGTCCTTTCTGGCCATCTTATAAAATCTTTTGGCCAACAGACTGAGCAGTTCATCATTGTCTATGGCTTTGTCTTCAGCCTGATCTTCAGTTGCCTTGAAAGCTATGGTCTTCTCTATTCTTGTGGCTGGTGAGGCAGCCTTCTGTTCTTCTTCTCTATTTTTGCTGAGTAGCTCATAAGATTTGAGCTTACTCAATAGAGCTTCAGTGGTGATCTCATTCAGACTTCTGGCATCCTTAATTGGCTAGATTCTTGAATCCCAAGTGCTAGGGAAGCACATTAGAATCTTGTCATTAAGTTCAGTTAGTGAGATATCTTTGTCCAATGTCCTGAGTTCACTGACAATTAAACTGAGCCTATTGTACATGTCTCCCACTGACTCAGTTTCTCCCTTCTTGAAATTCTCATATTGAGATATGAGATGGGATCTCCTATCCTTTCTCTCATCAGCTGAGCCTGAGACTATTTCAGAAAGTTTGTCCCAAATTTCATTTGCTGAATTGCATTCAGCCACCTTTTGAAATATGTCATCAGACATTGTCTGGGCTAAGATGTTCATAGCTTTGGCATCAGCTACCTTCCATCTCTTGATATCAGCATCTGTTCCTGATGGAGGTGGAACAGCATTTGTACTGGAGTTCTCTAGGGGTCGTGGACACACTGTCAAAACAGAGTTAAAAATATCTTCGTCAATAGAATTCATGTACAGTCTGATCCTTGTTTTCCAAAGTGCAAACTTGGATAGATTGCACACTGGAGGTCTGGTGCTAGCATAATCTTTGTTTTGGGCCATGATTTGTGAAAACAAAATCTAATAATAAAATACAATAGAAAACAGATCTAACTAGGGATCTTTGGGTTCAGGTGTTAGCCTGTACAACCACCAAGGTGTGGTATGTTTAACCAACCTCGCTTTGATACCAATTGAAAGTGCAGCTAGATTTGATATACTCTAGAGGGGGGTGAATAGAGTATATGGTGCTTTGAAACTTTTTACAACAATTGTTGTAATATGAGTGAGCAGGGAACCAGTAATAAATCTAATCACAGAACTAAATTAATCAAAAGCTAATCACAGAATAATCAAGGCCAGAAACAAAAATAAAGATAAGCAAAACCAGAAGACACAAGGAAATATAGTGGTTCCCCAAAACTTGGGTACATCCACTCTTCTACCACCCTAGGTAGGAATCCACTGCAGGATGAGTTGATCAGGTGTCCTGGGCACCAATGAGCTTTTGATAAGGTGCTCAAAAACCAAATCAGATTTTTTGATCAGGTGTCTTGCCACCAATGAGCTTTTGACAAGGTGCTCAAAAACCAAGTTCAAACTTTTGAAGGGAGTTTGAGAAACCCTTTACAGAGAGGGGGTGAGAGAGTGATGGCAGTCTTCTCTTTCTCAGATCAGCTGAGAAGACTATGTGGATTGATGGTGTCAAAGCTCCCCCTGAGTCCTTGAGATCTTCAGGAAAAGAAGCTTTGTTGTAGGGTGATAGGCCTTCAAAAGTTGAGCTCCAGCAAAAGATGATTTCAGCAACAGCTGAAATGTTGAATGTCTGGAGTCTTGAAATATGTTGGCCTTGAACACTTGAAAACTAGAGAGATTTGAAGATTTTAGAAAAGGTTGATCTCCTTGGATGAGTGTTCTTGAGAATTCTTTGAGACAGAATATTTTGTTGAAGATTACTGATGTCTGTCTGTGTGTGTCTGTGTATCTATCTCTCTCAGAGATTCAAAAATTCTTCTCTTTTATTCTCTGGTACTGAATGGAAAAATATTCTCTGAGAAGAATAGCCGTTGGTCTGCATTAATTGCATCCTTAATTGCAAAATCTCTTCTGGAGTAAAGTCCATAGAAATATTCCTTGAAATTTGGTCCAAAAATGAATGAAAACGGCTAGGAAATCTTCAGAATTAATTGCAGAATAACTCCTTAACTGATTTGAATTTGAATCTAGAAACATCCTTGAAATTATCTGAAAACGTCGAACTGAGCTCTGCTATCGTTGAATTGAGCTCAGCGATATGGATTTATACAACAGCAAAATATCGTCGATCTGAGCTCAAAGATCGTCGAACTGAGCTCAGAGATAGAGATCCAAAGCTGAGTCAAGATCGTCGACCTGAGCTCACCGATCGTCGAGTGGAGTTCGACGATATAATGAAGTTGAGCTCAGCGATCGTCGAATGGAGTTCGACGATCTGTCGAAGTTGAGCTAGACGATCATCGATCGGAGTTCGACGAATCGTCGTGCTGAGCTCGACGATATGACTTAGTCTCCAAACAGAAAATCCTGGTCTTGAGGGCAGCTTCCAAACCTAGACTGTTGAAACCGGAAAATCGGTCTCATGTGGAGTTCGACCCTTGGGGAAGGGGTGACCGCGCACCTACTACCCTCAAGCGAACGATATAAGCACAAGACTAGGAACACGAGGGACAGACCCAAGGTCTCAGCGTGGAGGACCCGCCGCATACCCGAAAGACTAACTAACTCTTCCCCTCCCAAGCCAGGGGCTGAGCTAAGGCACCTTCGGAGGGCTCTCTTGGCCAACCGGAACATCCAAGGAGGATCTCGAGATCCACTCCTAAATAAGAGGTGCCACCTCGGGTCTATGTAAAATGCTCCCCGCCTGCCCTACTATTGGCGCCAAACCGCCCAGCAGCCCTACTCTACGTAGCCCCAATTGGGTCGCCAATAGCGGAACTCCGCTACTCTGAAAGGATGGCAACGGGCCATCAGGGGCTTCCCGGCATCTATACCTCGGGGCCCACACGGGGGGAGCGGTTCACGAACACGCCGCTCGCCCAAGACAGGAGTAAACCACTTATTCTCAGAGCATCACAGATATTAAAAAATATTACAGGAATATAAATTCCATACTCGGCACGCAGGCCGGAAATATAAACAAAAAGGCCTTCGAGGGCCAGCACAAGTTTGGGCTTAAGCCCGCTACTCCCCGCCTGGTACTGCAACACCTGTACGTCAACATCTCGACGAGCGGCGGCCAACTAGCCATCGGTCGGCTAATGTAAGCGGACCAAACATATTGCGCACATCCCCTTTTTGGGGGGTACGGAGCGCATTCCCTGCAAGCGGCTAAATAAACAACTTCCTCGGAGTCTTCTCCGGGAACCCCAAAACATCACCAATCCGGCTCACACATCCGGATGGGCTTCACACAGCATGCCTAAACCCGTACTCACGCTTCCGGGCACTAATGCAATTAACTGCGGGGACGTACGCGTCAACTCGTCGGGGAGCTCCCTTCCCCCCACCCGTTGGTGGAGAGGGGCTTCCGTGCGAATATGGAAATTGAAGGCTTCACATGCCCAAGTTGAAACATCGTTACCCTTGTCGCGTGTTTGGCGGCGGGGGCGGGAGAGGAGCTCCGGGCCAATCCTGCTGCATGCGGCCGCGTCGGTGGTCGCTCTCCACTCCAGGCCGAGCCTCGCTCCAAGCCGAGCCTCGCTCCAGGCCGAGCCTCGCTCCAGGCCGAGCCTCGCTCCAGGCCGAGCCTCGCTCCAGGCCGAGCCTCGCTCCAGGCCGAGCCTCGCTCCAGGCCGAGCCTTGCTCCAGGCCGAGCTTGTTGCCGGTGGAGGGGAAGGTCGAGGTGTGCTGCTCCCGGCCGGGAAAAAGAGAGGGATGCGGGGCTCGGGTACCTCCTCCGAGCGGCGACCAGATGTCCGTGAATGCTACCCAATAGCGGCGTTTGCGTGTCGCTCCCGGTCACGGTCGGATCTCGCAGATCCGGACCTCGTCAAACATTGTTGAAGAGGCATTGGCCCTGGATCTCGCCGTAGGACTCGACTGCGGGGTTGGAACTTGATCCGCTAAGGATCTCGGGTTGGCCCACTGTTGAAGAAGCTCGCCTTTGGAGTTGGATCTGGAAAAAGGGGAAGGATTTCGGCCTTCAATGGAGGTGCTCGCAGGAAAACATGGAGGAGGAGGCTGGATCTCGGCCAGATCTGGGGGTGGACGGCCTTGGGGGAGAAGGCGGAGGTGTAGGTGGACAGCTTGGTGGAGAAAACGAAAGAGAGAGGTAGAACCCGCCGTGCCCTAGCTTGGGCGGTGGCCGGAGAGAGATAGAGGGGGCGGCGGCGGCGTTGTCTTGTCGGCGACGGGGGAGAGCGGGAAATGGGGGCGGCGGCGGCTGGACTCGAGATCCATGGCTAGGGTTCCCCCCTTTCTTCCTTCTCCCCGTGCTTCTATTTCTCCTTTCTCTTTTCTTTTTTCTTTTTCCCATCCCCCGATACCTGCTGTAACCCCCCTCCCTCCTGCTTCTATTTTTCTTTTTTATTCTCCCCCTGCTGCTGTACCCCGCCCCCCTCCTCATTCTCTTCTTTTATTTTTTTATCCTTTTAAATCCTTTTTCTTTATACCCGAGCTGCTCCCCCTGCTGATCTCATCTTTCCCCCTGTACAATATCACATATCTCCTATATAATATCATAATATATATAATATTATATATGCATATATTATATTATATAATATTATATATATATATATATTATATAATATTATATATATATATAAATTCCAAACACGCGCACATAAAACCCCCGCACGCACGCACGAGGACCTGCACGTCTCCGAACGGGGTCGCACCAACTCGTCGCCCACAACACGCCTCTAGGCTGGCATTTGGGGAGGGTCCCACTCGCCCGGCTACGGGGTTGTACACAATCCCCGCTCTTTTCGAGTTTGGCACAAGCTCGGAAAGAATCATCCAACCCAACGTATCCGGCGAGTGGGAGCCGACCCAAAAAAAAAGTTTGAGAGAAACTGGAAACTGCGCTCGGGGCACCGATCTCTCCACGACCTTTCTGATCTTTTGAATCGCTCGATACTCTTTGGCTCACTGCTATCGAATTGCCCTTATACCATTACTTACAGCAAGTACATGATTTCTCGTGATATCGTGAAACAACAAAGCCGTATCCCCTGGTACACGCTGAGCTAATCCTTTCCCCCCAGGTGTGCCTACACCCCTGCCAGCTAATGAGAGCCTGACAGCGAGTCCACCCGGGGCCGAGCAGCACTCGGGGTCCCTTACCCCCCAGGTGTGCCTTCAGCCCCGCCAGCTAGTGAGAGCCTGACAGCGAGTCTACCCGGGGCCGAGCATCACTCGGGGTACTGCAAAATATCCAAACTCCAAACTCTCTCCCTTACCCCCCAGGTGTGCCTACAGCCCTGCCAGCTAGTGAGAGCCTGACAGCGAGTCTACCCGGGGCCGAGCATCACTCGGGGTCCTGCAAAATATCCAAACTCCAAACTCTCTCCCTTACCCCCCAGGTGTGCCTACAGCCCTGCCAGCTAGTGAGAGCCTGACAGCGAGTCTACCCGGGGCCGAGCATCACTCGGGGTCCTGCGAAAAACTCTCCAAGAACCAATTCTTTCCCCCCAGGTGTGCCTACAGCCCTGCCAGCTAATGAGAGCCTGACAGCGAGTCTACCCGGGGTCCACTACTACCGCCATCGAGTGACTTCCGGCCCTGCCAGCTAGGTGAGAGCCTGACAGCGGGATCTGCTCGAGGCCCACGGATGACACCGAGTGACGTCCGGCCCTGCCAGCAAGGTGAGAGCCTGACAGCGGGATCTGCTCGGGGTCCAAAACTACCGCCATCGAGTGACTTCCGGCCCTGCCAGCTAGGTGAGAGCCTGACAGCGAGATCTGCTCGAGGCCCACGGATGACACCGAGTGACTTCCGGCCCTGCCAGCTAGGTGAGAGCCTGACAGCGGGATCTGCTCGGGGTCCAAAACTACCGCCATCGAGTGACTTCCGACCCTGCCAGCTAGGTGAGAGCCTGACAGCGGGATCTGCTCGAGGCACACGGATGACACCGAGTGACGTCCGGCCCTGCCAGCTAGGTGAGAGCCTGACAGCGGGATCTGCTCGGGGTCCAAAACTACCGCCATCGAGTGACTTCCGGCCCTGCCAGCTAGGTGAGAGCCTGACAGCGGGATCTGCTCGAGGCCCATGGATGACACCGAGTGACGTCCGGCCCTGCCAGCTAGGTGAGAGCCTGACAGCGGGATCTGCTCGGGGTCCAAAACTACCGCCATCGAGTGACTTCCGGCCCTGCCAGCTAGGTGAGAGCCTGACAGCGGGATCTGCTCGAGGCCCACGAATGACACCGAGTGACGTCCGGCCCTGCCAGCTAGGTGAGAGCCTGACAGCGGGATCTGCTCGGGGTCCAAAACTACCGCCATCGAGTGACTTCCGGCCCTGCCAGCTAGGTGAGAGCCTGACAGCGGGATCTGCTCGAGGCCCACGGATGACACCGAGTAACGTCCGGCCCTGCCAGCTAGGTGAGAGCCTGACAGCGGGATCTGCTCGGGGTCCAAAACTACCGCCATCGAGTGACTTCCGGCCCTGCCAGCTAGGTGAGAGCCTGACAGCGGGATCTGCTCGAGGCCCACGGATGACACCGAGTGACGTCCGGCCCTGCCAGCTAGGTGAGAGCCTGACAGCGGGATCTGCTCGGGGTCCAAAACAACCACGACTTGACTTTGCTCGAGATGGAAACATCCTATTTACTTAAGAGGTGCTGGAGAGTTAATTGCACCGATGCTTTTACAAACGGAGGACGCATTCTATTCCTAAGAGAGATGATCTGGAGGTCGTCAAATCGGGAAGCTGGCGTCCGAGTCTGTTCCTAATAATTCCTCCAATCGGACGAGAGATGCAATCGAGGAGACATAGGCCGACGTGCAAGGGGGGAGCTGATCTCGGCCGTCAGTGCAGAGGCTCGGTCTTACAATAGCGCTTAGAGTCCCGAGGCATCGTCCCATCATCCGAACTGGGCTATTTAAAAGGAACGGGTTGGACGTTTCGTATCCTGATCTAATGACAAAGATCACTTTCCGCCATGTCACTTGCGATTGCTTGGAGAGATCGGCCCTTTATCAAATCTGGGAGGTTAGCGTCTAGGCTCGTTCCTGATAATTCCTCTAGTCGGAGGAGAGGTGCAATCGGGAGGACATAGGTCGGCGTGCAAGGGGGGAGCTGATCTCGGCCGTCAGTGCAGAGGCTCGGTCTTACAATAACGCTTAAAGTCCCGCGGCACCGTCCCATCGTCCGAACTAGGCTATTTAAAAGGAACGGGTTGGACGTTTGGCTTCCGGAGTCGATCGCGAGGCTAACCCTTGAAGCCCTCAGAAGCTCGAGGCGAATTGGTAATAAAGAGAAAACTTGACCGTTACTGAATTACAAGAAAGAGATAATATATTACCGCTAGGGAGGGAACCCTTTCAGGTCACCCCGGCTTCTAATACCTCTCAGCTGCTCTCTTACTCGATCTTGAAGATAATAACCTCCAGGTTTCTCATTGATGTAACAAGTGGGGATACACGGGTTTTCACAGATAGAAGTGCTTCAAACAGGTGCAAATCCTACTTCGAATGCTATGGGATTCGAACTACAGCTATGGGAGGGGACAACTCTGAGTATGAGGACCTTACACACAAAGCATCAACGCATGACCCTGGTTGTGACCTGGTTCCACTTCTATAGCCATGATGTTCGCTTGAGTTCTTCTGTGCTGGTCACTCTCCACGCTCACCGCACCAAAATGTTGAAACCGGAAAATCGGTCTCATGTGGAGTTCGACCCTTGGGGAAGGGGTGACCGCGCACCTACTACCCTCAAGCGAACGATATAAGCACAAGACTAGGAACACGAGGGACAGACCCAAGGTCTCAGCGTGGAGGACCCGCCGCATACCCGAAAGACTAACTAACTCTTCCCCTCCCAAGCCAGGGGCTGAGCTAAGGCACCTTCGGAGGGCTCTCTTGGCCAACCGGAACATCCAAGGAGGATCTCGAGATCCACTCCTAAACAAGAGGTGCCACCTCGGGTCTATGTAAAATGCTCCCCGCCTGCCTTACTATTGGCGCCAAACCGCCCAGCAGCCCTACTCTACGCAGCCCCAATTGGGCCGCCAATAGCGGAACTCCGCTACTCTGAAAGGATGGCAACGGGCCATCAGGGGCTTCCCGGCATCTATACCTCGGGGCCCACACGGGGGGAGCGGTTCACGAACACGCCGCTCGCCCAAGACAGGAGTAAACCACTTATTCTCAGAGCATCACAGATATTAAAAAATATTACAGGAATATAAATTCCATACTCGGCACGCAGGCCGAAAATATAAACAAAAAGGCCTTCGAGGGCCAGCACAAGTTTGGGCTTAAGCCCGCTACTCCCCGCCTGGTACTGCAACACCTGTACGTCAACATCTCGACGAGCGGCGGCCAACTAGCCATCGGTCGGCTAATGTAAGCGGACCAAACATATTGCGCACATCCCCTTTTTGGGGGGTACGGAGCGCATTCCCTGCAAGCGGCTAAATAAACAACTTCCTCGGAGTCTTCTCCGGGAACCCCAAAACATCACCAATCCGGCTCACACGTCCGGATGGGCTTCACACAGCATGCCTAAACCCGTACTCACGCTTCCGGGCACTAATGCAATTAACTGTGGGGACGTACGCGTCAACTCGTCGGGGAGCTCCCTTCCCCCCACCCGTTGGTGGAGAGGGGCTTCCGTGCGAATATGGAAATTGAAGGCTTCACATGCCCAAGTTGAAACATCGTTACCCTTGTCGCGTGTTTGGCGGCGGGGGCGGGAGAGGAGCTCCGGGCCAATCCTGCTGCATGCGGCCGCGTCAGTGGTCGCTCTCCACTCCAGGCCGAGCCTCGCTCCAAGCCGAGCCTCGCTCCAGGCCGAGCCTCGCTCCAGGCCGATCCTCGCTCCAGGCCGAGCCTCGCTCCAGGCCGAGCCTCGCTCCAGGCCGAGCTTGTTGCCGGTGGAGGGGAAGGTCGAGGTGTGCTGCTCCCGGCCGGGAAAAAGAGAGTGATGCGGGGCTCGGGTACCTCCTCCGAGCGGCGACCAGATGTCCGTGAATGCTACCCAATAGCGGCGTTTGCGTGTCGCTCCCGGTCACGGTCGGATCTCGCAGATCCGGACCTCGTCAAACATTGTTGAAGAGGCATTGGCCCTGGATCTCGCCGTAGGACTCGACTGCGGGGTTGGAACTTGATCCGCTAAGGATCTCGGGTTGGCCCACTGCTGAAGAAGCTCGGCTTTGGAGTTGGATCTGGAAAAAGGGGAAGGATTTCGGCCTTCAATGGAGGTGCTCGCAGGAAAACATGGAGGAGGAGGCTGGATCTCGGCCAGATCTGGGGGTGGACGGCCTTGGGGGAGAAGGCGGAGGTGTAGGTGGACAGCTTGGTGGAGAAAACGAAAGAGAGAGGTAGAACCCGCCGTGCCCTAGCTTGGGCGGTGGCCGGAGAGAGATAGAGGGGGCGGCGGCGGCGTTGTCTTGCCGGCGACGGGGGAGAGCGGGAAATGGGGGCGGCGGCGGCTGGACTCGAGATCCATGGCTAGGGTTCCCCCTTTCTTCCTTCTCCCCGTGCTTCTATTTCTCCTTTCTCTTTTCTTTTTTCTTTTTCCCATCCCCCGATACCTGCTGTCACCCCCCTCCCTCCTGCTTCTATTTTTCTTTTTTATTCTCCCCATGCTGCTGTACCCCTCCCCCCTCCTCCTTCTCTTCTTTTATTTTTTTATCCTTTTAAATCCTTTTTCTTTATACCCGAGCTGCTCCCCCTGCTGATCTCATCTTTCCCCCTGTACAATATCACATATCTCCTATATAATATCATAATATATATAATATTATATATGTATATATTATATTATATAATATTATATATATATTATATAATATTATATATATATATATATATATATATAAATTCCAAACACGCGCACATAAAACCCCCGCACGCACGCACGAGGACCTGCACGTCTCCGAACGGGGTCGCACCAACTCGTCGCCCACAACACGCCTCTAGGCTGGCATTTGGGGAGGGTCCCACTCGCCCGGCTACGGGGTTGTACATAGACTTCTAACCCTTAGACTCAATTCTAATTGACCTTTTGAGCTATACAGGAGGTCAAACATTTGTTTCCTAGAGACATAGTGATCCTGACCCAAATTAGTAATAGGGTGTTCCAACACACCTAGAGCTCTCGGAGGAGGAAAAGTCATGGCACCGAAAGCTTTGAGGAGGAGCAATGGCGGCCGGCGACTGGAGCAAGGAAACGCTCCAAATGAGGTCCAATCCTCTTCCTCTCTATCTGTGCTAGATCTAGATTTGTTTAGGTAGATAAATCGGGCTCAATTGAGCCTGAATGGGAGCTTGTATTTTCGGGTTTTTCATGAAAAAATGGTGGTGTGAGTTCGCCGGAAACCGCTGCATGGTCGCCGCCAAACGCTAGCCACCACCTCAACGGAGGTGGTGGTGGTGGTGGCTGGCCAGGGAAGTGGTCGGGGTGGCTGGAAAGTGGACTGGAAGAGGCTCCAGGTCGGGCCAATCACGACACTTGGCTGGAGATTGAGGATGAGCGGATGTCATCCATTTTGATCAGATATTTTAAATGATATTAATGTTATTCAATTTTCTGGGAATTATTAGCTGTAGATGGTTTTAATTATTAAAAATACCTCGATGTCTCTACTGTACAATTGGCCAACATGAAAATTGTAGTGCTTGAAGTCTAGTTTAATTTAAAATTTATTTGAACCAATTTGGAAACATGGTGCGACCACAACACTCGTTTTGGTGCAACCTATACATAGGCATGACCAGACATTCGAATGGATGCCCACTCTAGACCAGACCTCCAAAATACCTGATATTTGGGGTATGCGCTATTCTTATCTATATCTAGGACTCATCGAAAAATCAGGATTTTTGGAGAAAATGTTTCTATAGTTTTTAGAAATATTTAATAATCCATGAATAAAATTAATTAGGTGTCCTAAACATCTCAAAACTTCTCCAAATTTCGGTGGGTTGTCTTAGAGGGCATGCTAAGGCCCTGGTAAAAATTGCACCTCATTTGGAGGTGTTTTGGTTAGGTATTGATCCAACCCTAGGTATACCCTTATATGGTTAATTAGGTCAAGAAGCTATTTTGATGTTTGGTTGGTCAAATCACCTCAACAGAGGCTGATATTTTGGCCACTGAATTTATATGGCATGTAACACCCTTACATAAGATTTGAGGTGGTTCGGGGTAGTGTAGCCCTAGAACTTTAGGGTAGGTTCCTTTTTAGAGATTTTTAGGGTTTGAAGGTCATGGGGCCAAATGACCTGGGAATGACTTGAGACTTGGTGGAAGGGATCATAGGGTGGCTATGGTCCTCTGGTTGAAGTTTTGTTGAATTTGGAATCCTTTAACCCCCCCCCCCCCCTCAAATCCGTACCCTAATTTAGGGCACAAAACCCAATATTTGGGTTTAGGCAATCAAAACACCTCACAATAACTTGAAATTTGGGCAGGGTAGTTCTCTGGTAGAAATATTCCTAAATTAATTTTGGTGGAATTTTTGGGCTAATAAAATAAGTACTTCCCTTTCAACCCTAGATGTGCCCTTAAAGATTACTATGTCGATTGTGAAGTTTATGTTTATTGCAAAATTGTGAAACCTTGGAATAGGACATTTTATAACATGATAGAGCCCTATGTATTATTGTTTAAATTTTTAGATGACTGTTTCAAGTACTTGCTTCATAAAATTATGATTTGTGGTTTCTAATCAAAAATAGGAACAAAGCCCCAATATTGTCAAGAAAATTATGAAATTAGGTCAGAGAGTGTTTCTGACCATTATTATTGTCATGTAAGTTTTTCATGATTTTTAGATGAATAAAACCAGTACTTACTTCACAAGTCTGTAAATTTGGAAGTTTACATTAAATTAGATTTAGAACCCTTCATGTGTGAGAAAAATTGTAAAACTTGGTTACTGTTGATTTTAGATTATAATCAGACTTCTGGAATTTTGTTATAATTATTAGGTTAGTGTTTACAATACTTGCTTCATTAACCAATGATTATGGAATTAATGGTTATAAATTAAATTAGGGGCTACTATTCACTATAAAAATTATGAGACTACTTCTAGGGTAGTTTTAGGCCATGATAGTCCTACTGGAGTTTTATTATAATTTTTAGAACAATATAGCTGGCCTTTTCATCATTAGATGGTATTATTGACCTTAAGTTCTAAATTACGAAAGGTAGGTCTAATCACCTCTGAAAATTCTCAAATCATGGATTTACTGTTTAAATGTTACTTAGTATTTATCATAATTTTGTGGTGATTTGTTTCTGAACTTAGAGAGCACTTCATGTTCAAAGTAGGGCATTTGGAGGCTAGGGTTAATTAAATTAAATGCCCACAAAGTTAGAAAAATTATGAGACTCTGGATTTAGTCTAAATAGGTCATGGTAGACTCCCAGTAATTGATTTGGTTCTGTTGGATGAGTAAATGGAGAACCTCTTAGTGGGAGCATCATGTAACTTAGCACGGTCTGCATATAGTACATAGAATTGAAATAGGCTAGCTCGGAGAACTTGAACACACTTAGGGGATCCACACTGAAATAAAAGAGAGGATTGGTCAAGGGTAGGAATCAATAATATTAAGTGCCTTGCGAAAGGGAACTTTGGGCGTAATCTCATCGTAGTTCCTAGTGCCTTCGAGAGCCCTTCATGGGGAATACCTTGGGCAGTCCTGGGCTAACGTAATCTTTAGGGATAATATGGACAAGAGTAACCTCAATAATACCTCCACCTTACACTCACACTTGTACACGTGGTGAGACAAATTGGTAATGAATGGATAGCATAGACCCATGGTCGATGGGCTTACTGGTATAGTTTAAGGGACTTGGAACTGTTTTGGAAGTCCGGGGAGTTGTATGCTCGAGGGCTAGTTTTTAGACTTGATGGTTTGGTGAGCTGGAGGCTCGGGGATTTAGGAGAGGTATAATATACAAGCTTGTATGTGCATAACAGTGGTGGGTCCTCGGTATTGGACGAACGATCACACCGTCGTCGGTACATTGACTCGGGGAGACTAGCTGGTTTGCTAGGAATAGTACGGGACCGTACGAGAGGGGCTAGGCTGGGTACTGTGATTACCAGTCTAGGAGTGGAGAGGCCCAACCCACTTTCTCCGTTGGCCACGACGAGAGGCTCCTGAGAGTTTAGCTAACTCCAAATTGGGGAACTAAAGGTCTGTGCTCATAGAGTCGTGTGTGTGTGTGTTGCACCTGCATGTTCATACCCTAGAATACTTGCATGTCATAGCATAGTCATTGCATTTAACCCCTGACACCTAGCGTATAAATTGGTAGGGGACAGTTTATACGATAGGCCCTGCAAAACGACCCCTTGGTCTATAAGGGTAATTCCTATAAATCAACGGTTATATTTCTTATTGCTCTTACTTACTCTTTTTACTGCTTTTACTTACTTACTACTCCTTACAGTTTACTTTTGTTACAGACTTGTTTACTCATGTTTAATTATTGTGATACCCGTGTCATACCTTATTATTGTATTCCTTAGGGTAGATGTCACCTGCTTGATTACGCCCTGCTTTTGGTCCTCCTTTTCGCTCCTTTTCGCCTGGTGCCTAGGAGCCACGGGTAGAGGGGTGGGGGGTTGTTGACTGAGTCTAGTTTGACTGACGGTCATTTTGACCACCATATTTTAGGTGCTCCGGATGGGAGACAGGGAACAGCCGCAGGAGACGCAGCACCAGCAGGGTACGGTGCAGATAGAGATGGGCCAGTGTAGCTCGGGTGGACAGGCATCCGGATCCGTGAGTGGAGCCGAGTATTAGTAGTTTTAGTTTTATGAGTGGATTGTAGTGAGGTTATCATGTATCGGGCTTAAGCCTATATTTACTTTCTGGCGTTGGTACTTAGACTTTCATCATGGTGTGGACTCTATATTTGTCATGTGATTTCCTCTTTCTATGTTGTGGACTTGATTGTTTTTACTTTTTCAATCATTAAACATTCTCTCTTGTTGATCGAAAAGGCCGGCAGAATCGGAGTTTTGTAGTGGCGGCCTTCCCGAGAGTCGGGGCCACCTCAAAACGGCAGTTCTGGGCATAAGACCCCGGTGGTTATTGCAAAAAAAGGGGGTCTTACACTTTCCTCATGGGCATGTACCTCCCGAACATTCGTCGACCAAACTTCGTCGAACGCAATTGTCGAACGCACTCAACCCAAACAGGACACGCCCTGGGACACGCCCGTGTCCCAGGCCGTGTCACCCAATCTTTCTCCGTTTCTTATATTTGGGTTGTTACAACCCTCCCCTCCTTCAAGAAATTTTGTCCACGAAATTCGGCTCACTCCAATCAGCCACATACTCATACGCCTACTATATTGCACCCACTGCAACCGAGCACTCAAAGAGGCGATCCGGGTTTGAGCTCAAAGGCCACGGCTTGTCTCACCCCAAGGCATCGCACAAACAAACCAAACATACAATACATACATATAGCATATCCCTAACTCCCATCGGTGCACATTCAGCCACAAAATGCACGCAAATAATATATCACCAAATACATCATATTCCATAGTCAAAATCACATTACACACACAACCATTTCAGTAATCATACCTTCTCTACACCAGTATTCACATATCTTGATATCCAACCATGGACATATAGTATCCATAACTCTAACTATGTATCCGAACATCATCTAGCCAGAAACATATTATAAGGCAACGTCACATAGGTCCTTTGTACATCACCAAAGGGATACAAGTTACTCGCGTCTGGGATACAAGTTACTCTCATACAATCACATTGGCGTCTGGGATGCAGATGATGACTCGGCCACTGCTTTCCCTTATTCTTCATAAGACGCACCTATCTTTTTCTCACTTATGGCAGGGCCACTCCAACAATCACAGGCGATATGTCCCGGTTTTCCGCACATAAAACATGTGCGTATTTCACTTCATCCTTGTCCATAGGTTGCCCCAGACAAAACAGTAAACGGAGTTGGTTCAGTCCTGAACCTTTTCTTCTCTTGTCTCTTATACTCCAACTGTTCTGACTGCGGCACTTGAAATTCCTGTTTTTCCACTGCCAAACTCCTCTTCTTGTCCCAATAGTGAGGGGCTATATGTCCCGACGTCCCACAATAAAAACAGGTACGAGTCTCAACATGGTTTTGTACATACGTTGCCCCTGAATGCACAGTCAACGGACTTCCTTTGGCAGGCCTAAACTGTTTCCTCTCTCATCGCCCACACGCTAACTGTTCTGATTTTCGCATCTCTAGTGCCCGCACGTCTTCCCACCATTTTCTTGCATCTCTTTCCAGCAAGAAAGTGGTGAAGGTCCCGTTCAGTGTGGTTAGTATTCTCTTCACTCTCGCAAGACAATCCTCCACCTACGTTGGGGAACCTACCATACATCGCTTCAACTGCTCGCACGCTACTTTCTCATCCACCTCAGCTTCCACGGGCTCTTGCCATGCACCAGGCCATACTGGCACCCCTGCAGGCCGTGCCTGCCTAATAGGCTGTGCATATAACACTGCGAGCACCGCGAGCACCATCTCAGTCACCACACTCTCATCCAACCGCTGGGGCGCAGAATGCCCAACATCACTCCTCGCCACCTATCAATGTACAAAACACCATTAATCAGTCATATCATAATGGTCCTTATACATTGACTACACACTCACGCACTTCCTGTACATGAAATACATTCCTAGTGGACATTCGTGAGTTCAATTATGTTCTCACCTCCCAAACAATCCAAACCTGGCTCTGATACCACTTTGTAATGCCCCCATTTGTCACATGACATATAACGGTGGGTCCGGCCGGGGCCCCACGTCATATGTCACAGACAAGCGGCGGAATTACTTATGGAAATCAAAATCTACTCACATCCTATCTCAAAACATTCTAGCGCAGCATTTTACGTTAACATGAACTCACTCAGAGAATGTCCACTACTATATAAACTCCACATTTATATATTCAAATCAGGAATGTATACAACTCACACACCCTGGCCTTAAGGCCTTATAGATTTCTCTTTGCACAAATACATTTTCGTACATCGGCACGCAGGCCGGACACACATGAAATCCAACCACGTTTCTTCGCACGGGCTTCAAGGGCCTTTAACAACAATCATCCATTCCGCTCATTGCTATTCAAGCAGTAACACCTGTAATTCACCATCCAATCCAAACAGAAAACAAAGTAACGGTCATCATTAGCTGACCACTTATAACGACCCCACCCCTTACCCGGGACAGTGGTTCCTTCCCTGTATGCATATGCATCATCATTTCTATCAATCTATCAATCACAATCCATATCACAAACGCCGGTCTCCACTGGACGCTCCGTGCACTCAGGGCACCTTCTGGGTGTACCGGATATACCAGTCATACACCGCTGATTGGGGCTCTTCACTTGTTGGTTGGGCGGTTCAATCCTAGTCCACCAATCTCACTATTGGTGACATCCCGTCCATACCACTCAGAGGTACTACCTCGCAGCATTCAGTAGATCGACCCACACCATGTAGTTTGACAGGTCGTGCTCGTGCCCCGGACATTGCCACCCATCGATTGCTCAACCTAATCTGGATCGACCCACACTTTGTAGTGCAGCAGGCCTGGTAATTGCTTCCCGGACACTGCCGCCCATCGATATCTGCTCTAAGATCACCCACCTTAGTGGTGTAGCAGGTCGGGTGCTTGCTTCCCGAGCATGCTACCAATGATCTCTCATTACAATTAGGAGCTTTTTCAAATCCTCCATCCATCCATAACCAATATTCATTCATCCATACGCAACCATGCAATCAAAGCATAAACCTTTCACAACATCAAATCCACGGAGTCTTCTCCAGTTTACCCATGATCATCACCAATCCAGACCACGCGTAAAGATGGGTTTCACACAGCATGCATATGCCATACTCCACACTTTCGGCTCTAGATGCAGACTCAACCAAGGAATCACTTCTGAAATCCACCTATTGGTGGAGGATTCCACGCACATGCATAAATAAAGGACTTCGATGTCCAAGAAGGAGATCGTTACCCTTGAAGATCGCTTCGGCGCCATGAAGTAGCCGGATGGAAGTCACCGCCTCGGCTTTGCCTTCACGAAACCGCTCTCGGATCTTCAATACGCACTCCACAGCTCCTTCAGCAGCTGGTTCTCCTTCCTCCTTTCCTTCCCTTGGCCTTTCTCTTTTTCTCTCTCTTGGAATGAGAAAAAGAAGAAGATGATGAAATGAAGAGTTAATTCTGCATTTCGGCCTAATAACAGCAAGGAGAAATCTGAGCCATCGGTGAAAGAATTGGTTCCTAAACACCTAGAGGGGGGGTGAATAGGTACAATTCCTTTTTATGCTAAGGCTGAATATTAATTCAGATAATCAAATTAAATCTATCTGTTCTACAGCAACCACAATCACAGAATTCACAGAATCACACACAATCACAGATTGCATACTGATTTATAGTGGTTCCCCAAGGTCTGGGTACATCCACTTTCCCCCTTCGCCTATCTAGCAGTGTGCTAGATTCGGCCTAACTTCTTTCCTTCACCTCAGATCTGCAGATCTTACAGCTCAGAACCCAAACAAGGCTCCTAGAACTCAGAGTGAGTCCACACTCCTACAGCTCAGGTAATCTGCCCTACCTCAGCCTTCAACAAGGCCTACAACTAAGAGATTATAATCTCCTACAACTCAGGCTCACAGCCCTACCTCAGCCTTCAACAGGGCCTACCACTCAGAGAACTTAATCTCCTACAACTCATCCTTTATAAATTAGGCTTACAACTCAGATCTTAAAAAGATCCTACAGAAAAATAGATATCAAAATGAAATTTACCATCACCCTGGTTGAGAGAGAAAGATGGATGGTTTCTTGATCAGTTCTTGAGAGAATCTAATGGTAGAGAACAACCTGTCTTAGCTTTCTTCAAAGCTTCTTGAATCTGAACTCAGTAAGGTTGATCTCCTTTGAAGTTGATATTCAATAAGCTTCTTTCTTGAAATTCAGAAATCAATCTGAATTCTTCTTGACAGCCTGGTTCAGAATCTGCCCTTAAGGGACTTGTTGATGTAAGTCCCTTCCTTCACTTGAATAGATGGAGCTCTCTCTCTCCAAATTCTTTTGAACATTCTTCTGAATTCTTCTTTGAATTCTCTTGACAAACTCTGAGTAGATCACCACCTGAGAATGTCTACTTAGATCTTCTGTTGAAAATCTTCTTCTGTTTTTTGTATGTGTGTATCCGTTCAGTTATTTCCATGTATGTTGATGGAGAATACCTTTATATAGACTTCCTCCATGGTAATCGACTGATTCGGTTTCTAATGAATTTCTGACAGCTCTGACAATTGCAGTAGACCGGTTGGTAATGGCAGCTGTCAAGTCATCCAGTCACTTCTTGAAACTCTGTCTCTATCAGCAAAGTGTCGAGACTGAACTTCATCATGTGTTGACACAAGTAGACTAAGTGTCGACACAAGCCTTGGTGGTGTCGACACAACTCCCTTGGTGTTGACACTACTTCTCGACACAGCTTCTGTAGAATGTGTCGACACTAGTTCTGTGTGTCGACACAGTCACTTCTTCTCTTTAACTTTGTTGAAACTATGTTATGTGTCGACATAAGTCCTGTATGTCGACACAGTTGATGTCGTCAAAGTCTTCTGTGTGTCAACACTGCCTCTGTGTGTCGACACAGTTGATGTCGACTAAGCTTCTCTGTGTGTCGACACCGCCTTTGTGTGTCGACACAGTTTCTTCAGGTATCGACACTGCCTTTCCAAGTGTCGACACAATTGACTCCAAGTATCGACACAACTTTTCTCCAGTGTCGACACAAGCCTTCATAAGTGTCGACACAGCTTCTTCAGGTGTCGACTCATGGACTTAGAAACTTTTTCCTGCATTCCTGCATTTTCTTAACCTGCACATATAAATTCAAAACAACATCAAATACACCTTGATGCATATCATTGAGTAAGGCGAGGCTTCTTCAAATCTGGTACATATTTTCCAATGTACCCAACAATCTCCCCCCATTTGGAGAAGTCATAACCCTTAGTCAATGATATACACCATTCATAATAAACACACATTATGATGTATAAAACATTATATGACAGGGTAACTTATAAACAAAACATATATAAAATGTCATCACAGAATAATGATGCTAATATAATGAGCATTAATCATTGTTTTGTTTAAACTTTCAAAAGTTTCTTAATAATAGTTTACATAGATTTTTAAAACTAAAAATTACAATGTTGTAAAATCTAGTCTATTCTAAGGCTGGTCAGGCTCCTTGATGACTATGCCTTTGCTTGACTGAATCTTGGCTTGTACTAGAGCTTCTGTATCTTTAGCTGGCTTTTTGCCCTTCAGATCTTTCTTCTTTTGTTTTTCAGCCCTTATCCTTTGCCTTTCAAAAAAATGAAAAGGCTTTGGGATATATTTGCTAGGCTCCTGAGCATTAGGAGGTAGCTTCCCAGCTTTTGCCTTTCTTCTATATTGTAGAATGGATTCCTGTCTTGCTTCATGCTTTTGCCATTCTTGCTCAGTGTACCATTTTCCCCTATCATGGGTCTTGTCCTTCACAGCCTTCCAGACAGTCAATATAATATTTCTGGAAGTAGGGCTCCATTGCTCAAAATCAGGCTTCAATTCAGTCTATTCTCTGAACCTTTTCTTAGACAATAGAGCTTCCTTCTAAGCATCCTTGTCAGCCCCTAACATTTCCACTTTCTCAATAAAAATATTGGCAACCTCTTGTGGAGGACTGTACATTGACTGTACTTCCTGCTGAATCATATCAAAATCTGCTGGAGGGTAAATGACCTGAGCAACTTCAGGTTGATCACCTCCAAAATAAGCAGGTTGTATACCTGACTCAGCTACATTATCATCATCACAGAGGGGTGGATATCCAAGGGTGGCTCTGATGCTATTAGATATCCATTTAGCATGATCTGAGCCATCTTTGACTAACACTCTCTCCCCCTTTATGACTTCTCTTTCAATATGATCTCTGAGGTCATCTTTCTGAAATCTGACTTGTTCATCTAGATAATTAACACCATTTTTATAAAAGGACCTTAACTTCAGTAGCTGATCAGAAATGATCTTTTGAGAATTCTTAATAACTATTTGTACAGCAGCTAGTCCTTCCTGTAATTGCTTATCAAAATCTGACTTAGCTTTAGCCCTTGCCTCAGTCTGGGCAGTAGCAGTATTCTTCAATTCTGTAACAATCACATTATGTGATTCAGTCAGATTGTCATTCATTCTTAGTTGATTTTCTAGGACATAGCCTTGCTTAACAGCTATATCATCAACTTGAGTCTTTATGCCTACTTGTTGTTCTGCAAGATAGACTACAGTATTGCCACCTTTGTGGAAGCAATCTGTCATTTCCTTCTTGTTCTGATTTACTTCAAATCTTATGGATTTGATATCTTGAGCCAAGGAGAATTGCAGATCTTTATGGGTCTCATCCATCTTTTTCTCCATGGTTATCCTTTGTTCATCTAACTTAACTTGCAAAGAGACCAACAAGGAACTATAATCTTGTGCAGGAACTGGTTGTGGAACTGTATGCAATGCCTTTTTATAGCTTTGGCTTCTTCTTTTAAAAACCATCAGCTTTCTCTTCCTTGCTTTAATTTCTGCTTCATCTTCAGAAGCTGAGGTACTTGCAATATCAACTCTTTCCTTAGGACTAGGAGGCAATTCATGTTCAGTCCTAGGTTGCTCCCCCTCAATGTTATCTTGCTCCCCCTCATTTCTTGCTTTCTCCCCCGGAGTCCCTTGCTCCTCCCCCTTAGTCCTGACTTGCTCCATATCAGTGAACAACTCTTCTAGGGTAAACTCTTGTTGAGTTGGGACTTGAGGCACCACCAACTCAGGAGCATCAGCAGCTATAAATGTATCCTCCGTGATAATATCCTGAGCTTGAGTGTTGAGTTGAGTGGTCTGGTCAGCATCAATCAAGGACTCAGTTAGTATTTCATCCTCATTATTGAAAATTGATTGATTAACTTCTTGGATTACCTCAAGAATAGTCTGTGTAGCCATTTCACTTTCTAAATGTGTTGGCACTTCCGCAAGATGAGGCTCCCCCTGCATCTGATCATCATGTCTAATGTCTTGAGTAGGTGATTTTTCAGGAATCTCTGGCCTCTCTTCATCAGGCATGTCCTTGGTTAGGACTCTATCCCATCTGGAGATTATCCTTATGTCCATTCTTCTCATATGGTTGATCTTAGAACCAATAGTTTGTTCCATTACTTCTGGAATTGTTCCAGCCAAGTATAAACTCATGATTCTTCCCAGATTTTGCTTCTTAATACTTTTCTTAATCTTTTCAAAGATTACTGCAGACCAATCTATGTTCAGTCTGAAGATTATCCTGGTCATCAGGCTGAACATATAGGCTGAAACCCTATCATGTCCCCCTGGCTTGCAGAGAATGACTTTTCCAACCACTTTAGAAAGAAATTTGCCTTGTAGATTCATCCCTTTCCAGTTCATTGCAGATCCAATCTTCATGGTGGGATCTAAACCACACCACTAAAGTGCTTCCCTAGTCTTGGTAGAGGGTACTTCTTCTTCTTCTTGAGTTCTTGGGAGTTGAAGAGTTTTCCTCAAGCTCTTCAAGGTAAGTTTAACTTTAGCTCCCTGAACTGTAGATTTGATCTTAAGTCCAGTTGAATCTAAAGTAGCTGCGCCATAGAATTCCAGTATTTCTTTTTTCCGTATCTTTATAGGTTCAGATACCAGAAATTCCAAACCATTTTCTGCAATTAGGGTTACTACTGTTTTAATCTTAGGTTCCGCATTGTCAAAGGCGTTGCGAACCAGCTCATAGCCTTCGTTGACGTTATCTTCAAGCTTTGGCGCCATTGGGGTTGAGAGAAATCTTGAATTGAGAAGAGAGAATTTGTCGACACAAGGTTTTGGTCTCGAAAATATGGAGAGTGTGTCGACGGAGTTTGTTGTTGACCTATTTATACCCTTCTAAATAATGAAGGTGAAAAGTCACGTCAAAATTCTCTTAATGTGTCGACACTGTTGAGATTGTGTCGACACAGACTTCTAATGTCTCGACAGAAGTGTTGACTTCTATACGTCGACACCAATTCTAATTGTCTTGGTTGAGATCAACGAAGAACCCGTGAGGTCGATGATTTGAGGTCGACTAAATGTTGTTGAATCTGCGCTCGACGATATGTGTCAAATCTGTGCTCGACGATCAGTTGATTCTGCGCTCGACGAAATTTGTGTGTTGATTCTCAGTGTCGACACAACTTCTGGATGTGTCGACACAATTTCTCTGAAGAGTCAACACCTTTTTTCTAGATGTGTCGACACCACTTTCCTTGAGTGTCGACACCAACTACTATGTGTCGACACAATTTTACTTAGCCAAATTTGTTAAACTAATTTATGTTCAACATTCCTAATTCCATTTTGAAATTATTGAATTTAGTTTCATCTAAAGGCTTAGTGAACATATCAGCAAGTTGTAAATCTGTATTAACAAATTCTAATGAAATATCTTATTTTTCTACATGATCGCTAAGAAAATGAAATCTTATTTCTATATGCTTTGTTCTACTATGAGAAACAGGATTATGAGCAATAGAAATAGCACTAGTAGAATCACATAATAATGGAGTTCTACTTACCTGAATACCATAATCTTCTAACTAATATTATATCCACAACAGCTGTGCACAACAACTTCCTGCAGCAACATACTCAGACTCAGTTGTGGAAATTACCACACTAGTCTGCTTCTTACAGCTCCAAGACACCAATCTTCCTCCTAGAAATTGACAGGTGTCTGTTATGCTTTTCCTATCTACTTTGCAACCTGCAAATTCAGCATCTGAATAGCCAATTAGTAGAAAATCTCTATTCCTAGGATACCAAAAGCCTAGATTAGGTGTGCCCTTAAGATATCTCAAAATCCTTTTAACAGCAATAAGATGAGATTCTTTAGGGCAGGATTGGTACCTAGCATAGACACATGTAGCATACATGATATCTGGTCTACTAGCAGTCAGATATAGGAGGGAGCCAACTATCCCTCTATATAAAGATTCATCTACAGGTTTCCCTGCATCATCTTTGCTTAGAGATATACTTGTCTCCATTGGAGTTCTCATGGTAGTGGATGTCTCCATACCATACTTCTTAATTAACTCCTGGGTGTACTTAGACTGAGATATGGACAGGCCATCATCAGTCTGTCTTACTTGGAGGCCCAAGAAAAACTTAAGTTCCCCCATACTGCTCATTGCAAATTTCCCTTGCATAAGTTTTGCAAACTTTCTACAAAGGTTATTTTCAGTAGAACCAAATATTATGTCATCAACATATATTTGGACTAGGATAATCTTTCCTTTAGATTCCCTAAGGAATAGAGTCTTGTTTATTTTCCCCCTTGAGAATTTGTTCTCAATGAGGAAATTAGACAGGGTTTCATACCAAGCCCTCGGGGCTTGTTTCAACCCATACAAAGCTTTCCTAAGTTTATAAACATAAGTAGGATTGAGTGGATCAACAAAACCTAAGGGATGTTCTACATAAACTTCCTCTTTTATGTCTCCATTTAGGAATGCTGCTTTAACATCCATTTGGAACACTTTGAAGCCTTGATATGCTGCATAGGCTAGGAATAGCCTTATTGCTTCCAACCTAGCCACTGGAGCAAAAGTCTGATCAACGTCTATGCCCTCCTCCTGCCTATATCCTTTGGCAACTAGTCTTGCCTTGTTCTTCACTATGATCCCACTCTCATCAAGCTTGTTTCTGTAAATCCACTTTGTCCCTGTGACATTGTGGCCCTTTGGTTTTGGAACCAACTCCCAGACCTTGCACCTGCTGAATTGACTTAACTCCTCCTGCATAGCATCAATCCAGTGTGGGTCTTGAATAGCTTCTTCAAATCTCTTGGGTTCCAGTTGAGATAAGAAGCTTGAGCAAAGAACTGTGTTTAAGTTCCTGCTTCTTGTTTGTACTCCTTGTCTTGGATCACCAATGATCTGGTGTGCAGGATGATCCTTCAAATGTCTAACTGCTGGAGGTAATCTATCAACAGTTTGACCTTCTTCAATCTCTTCATTATGCTGCACCTCATGGTCTTCATCAACCTCTTGAGTGTCTTGTAGTCCCCTGGACAACAACTACCATTTTTCTCATCCTGCTTTGCAGTTGGATCTTCTCTGATAGTAAGCTGGTCCATCTTCTGCTGTATACCTGGATAGCTACAAGAACTACTTGGCAACTCACTGTTAATAAGTCTAGATTCATCAAAGATGACATGAACAGACTCTTCTACAACTTGAGTAGCCAAATTGTAGACCATATAAGCCTTACTATTGTTGTTGTACCCAACAAATATCCCATCTTGGGATTTGGCAGCAAACTTAGTTAGGTGAGATTTGTCATTGTTAAGCACATAGGACTTGCAACCAAAGATCCTAAAATAGGATAAGTTTGGTTTTCTGCCTTTCATAACCTCATAGGGTGTCTTTTTGTGGCTTTTGGTGATGGAAGCTCTATTGAGCACATGGCATGCAGTGTTAACTGCCTCAGCCCAGAAAAATTCTGGGAGAGAAGTGTCACTCAATAGTGTTCTTCCAGCCTCAATCAATGTCCTATTCTTTCTCTCAGCAATGCCATTTTGCTGATGTGTTCTAGGTGAGGAGAATTCCTGATGAATCCCAAATTCTTCACACAATCTTGTCATACTCTCAGATTGGACTTCAGTTCCATGGTCACTTCTGATTTTGACCACTGAACTATCTAATTCATTCTGAAATTGTTTGACAAAATTGAAGAAGACCTTTGGGGTTTCAGATTTCTGCCTCAAAAAGAAAACTTATGAGAATCTAGAATAGTCATCTACAACCACAAAAGTGTAGACCTTCCTACCTAGGCTCTGAACTGGCATAGGACCAAATAAATCCATATGCAAGAGGTATAAGCACCTTACTGAGTCTTTGGTTTCTAGGCTATGAAAGGAGGATCTAGTCTGCTTGCCTTTTTGACAAGCTGAGCATATTCCATCCTTAAAGCACTTAACTTGAGGACCACTCCTCACTAACTCTTTACTAAAGAGTTGGCCAATAGTCTTGTAGTTAAGATGGGCTAGCCTCTTGTGTCATTTGACACAATGAGAGGCTTTCTCATCAGCCACAAGACAGATAGGAGAATTTTTATTCTCACTCTCAAAATTTAGGCAATACACATTTCTTTTTTTATAGCCAGTCAATATGACTTTTTGATCACTTGACCTCTTAATATGACACCCATTCTTGACAAATGAAATGTCATATCCTAGATCACTCAGCTGGCTTATGCATATTAGGTTGTGTTTCAAACCCTTCACATAGGCCACTTGCGTGATAGTAATTAAGTTGTTAGAAATGTTACCAAAACCTTTGATGACTCCTTTTTTAGAACCACCAAAGATTACTTTAGACTCATTCAGCATTGGTGAGTAGTCCTTCAGCAATTCTCTTGTTCCAGTCATGTGCCTGGAACATTCACTATCCAAGTACCATATAGGGGCATGGCAACTTGGACTCACCTGCAACAAAGATTATTTAACCTTAGAACCCAAATAACTTTTGGGTCCTTGATTCAAGTTAGCCTGAAACTTGACAAATCTGCCTGCAGCTCTTCTAACAGGTAGACTGTTATTCTCCTTAACACTAGTGTTGTGTCAACAGTCTAAGGCATAATGGCCTATCTTGCCACAGCACCAGCACTCATACTTATTATACCTCTTTTTAGGTATAATCTTAGCTGTATTGTTGACAACAGATCTTTTATTTTGTGTTGGGGCTTTGTCTTTATTATTGGACTGTGCAGCCCATGCAGTTCTCTTAAAGCCTATTCCTGTCTTACCCTTTTGAGACACAAAGTCATAAATTAAGGGTAGGACAGATTTTGGCTTAGAAAAACTAGCCACTATCTCCTTCTCTTTCTGAAGTCTATTTTCCAGACTTTTGATCTGATCATTTTTGAATGTGATTGTTCTCATCTGAATAACTGTAATGTTTTTCAGCTTGGCAATCTCATTCAATTTTTGATCCAGTAGCTTCTCTGAATCAGATGCAGCCAACTTAAGAGCTGCAATTTACTTAGCCTGATTTTTGGCTAGGTTTTTGCTTCTCTTGAGTGCCTGCAATAAATCCCCATATTCATCTATCAGCTGATGAATATCTCCTTCAGATTCAGACCCATCTTCATCTCTTGATGCAGATGCATCTGATTTTGATCCAGTGAAGTAATCATAATCTATAGATAAACTTTTTACCTTACTGGGGCCAGGTTGATCCTGGCACTAGTCTTCTTCAGATACAGCCATCAGTCCTTTGCACTGATGGTATTCTTGCTCATAGATAGAGTCTAGTAATTCCAAGAACACATCCTCTTCTTCAGTTGCAAACAAACCAATGTAGGCCTCAAATTCAGACTCTGAAGTTGATTGATTTGTCCAACTTTTCTCTTTCTTAGCTACCAAGGATTTCTCTTTCTTGCTCTTGTGCTGAGACTTCTTTTTATCAGCAGACTCCTTCCTTTTATCTGGACAGTCAGCCACAACATGTCCTGGTCTGTTACAGCAATAGCAAATAATTTTTGATGTAGTTGACTTGCTGGGCTTTGTCCCACTCCTGTCCTTCCTGGAAGACTTCCTTTTCTTATAATAGTCATCCTTTGACTAAGATGAGGATGGCTTAGATTTCCACTGCTTCTTCTTTAAGAATCTTTGAAACTGGCTTGTGAAAGCAGCAAAGTCTTCATCTGAACTACTACTGTCTGAACTGTGATTATCAGAATTTTTTGAGATCACTTCTGCATCTTCCTTAGGAGAAGATGAAGACATCCTCCTATTCTTTCTTGTGGCTTCTACCTTGAAGGCCACTGACTTATCTCTATAGTCACCCTTTGTATTTTTCTCTTCCTCCTTTCTGGCTAACAGTTGTATCTCATAAGACAACAATTTGCCAAACAGTGTTGGAGGTGAAATCTTTGCCAGTCTGGTCACTTCCCTTATGGCACAGATCTTTGTATCACAATCCTTAGTCAAAGACATAAGGAATTTGTCATTCATCTCATATGTACTGAAGATTCTTCCATAGGACATTAATTCATTTACAATTCTGTAGAACTTTTTATAACATTCAGTTGTACTTTCAGACTTGGCTTGTCTGAAACTCTCATATTCTTAATTAAGCATAGACTTTTTATCTTGCCTAACCTCTTCAGAACCCTCCATGTAGACAATCAATGTATCCCACATCTCCTTGGAGGTTTTGCAGTGAATCAAATTCTGGAATGTTGAATCATCAATGGCACTCACTATAATATTCTGTGCTCTTTTATCCATTGTAGCCAAGATGATCTCCTCCTTAGTCATTTCTGAAAAATCGCCCTTTGATTAGCATCAAGAACAGAAACCTTCATTGGAATATATGGTCCTTCCTTAACTGTTATGTAAATTCTAGGATCAAATGCCTCCATAAATAGTCTGAACCTTTCCTTCCAAATTCCAAAGATTTCCTTCCTGCAAATAGGCAACTTCATTGAACCAAGTTCTTTATGGTTTTCTCCTGAACCCATCTTCTTTAACTTAATTCTGTCTTACAGATCTAACTCAGACTGTTAAGTCTATCTTTGAGGAACTTGACTTTGATACCACTTGAAAGAATTGGTTCCTAAACACCCAGAGGGGGGGTGAATAGGTGCAATTCCTTTTTATGCTAAGGCTGAATATTAATTCAAATAATCAAATTAAATCTATCTGTTCTACAACTACCACAATCACAGAATTCACAGAATCACACACAATCACAAATTGCACACTGATTTATAGTGGTTCCCCAAGGTCTGGGTACATCCACTTCCCCCTTCGCCTATCTAGCAGTGTGCTAGATTCAGCCTAACTTGTTTCTTTCACCTCAAATCCGCAGATCTTAAAGCTCAGAACCCAAACAAGGCTCCTACAACTCAGAGTGAGTCCACACTCCTACAGCTCAGGAAATCTGCCCTACCTTAGCCTTCAACAAGGCCTACAACTCAGAGATTACAATCTCCTACAACTCAGGCTCACAGCCCTACCTCAGCCTTCAACAAGGCCTACCACTCAGAGAACTTAATCTCCTACAACTCAGCCTTTATAAATCAGGCTTACAACTCAGATCTTAAAAAGATCCTATAGAAAAATAGATATCAAAATGAAATTTACCACCACCTTGGTTGGGAGAGAAAGGATTGACGGTTTCTTGATCAGTTCTTGAGAGAATCTGATGGTAGAGAACAACTGTCTTAGCTTTCTTCAAAGCTTCTTGAATCTGAACTCAGTAAGGTTGATCTCCTTTGAAGTTGATATTCAATCAGCTTCTTTCTTGAAAGTCAGAAATCAATCTGAATTCTTCTTGGCAGCCTGATTCAAAATCTGCACTTAAGGGACTTGTTGATGTAAGTCCCTTTCTTCACTTGAATAGATGGAGCTCTCTCTCTCTCCAAATTCTTCTAAAGATTCTTCTGAATTCTTCTTTGAATTCTCTTGACAAACTCTGAGTAGATCACCACCTGATAATGTCTTCTTAGATCTTTTGTTGAAAATCTTCTTCTATTTTTTGTATGTGTGTATCCGTTCAGTTATTTCCATGTATGTTGATGGAGAATGCCTTTATATAGACTTCCTCCATGGTAACCGGCTGATCCGGTTTCTAACAAACTTCTGACATCTCTGACAGTTGCAGTAGACGGGTTGGTTGGCAGCTGTCAAGTCATCCAGGCACTTCTTGAAACTCTATCTCTGTCAGCAAAGTGTCGAGACTGAACTTCATCATGTGTCGACACAAGTAGACTAAGTGTCGACACAAGCCTTGGTGGTGTCGACACAGCTCCCTTGGTGTTGACACTGCTTCTCGACACAGCTTCTGTAGAATGTGTCGACACAGTCACTTCTTCTCTTTAACTTTGTTGAAACTCTGCTACTTGTCGACACAAGTCCTGCGTGTCGACACAGTTGATGTCGTCAAAGTCTTCTGTGTGTCGACACTGACTCTGTGTATCGACACAGTTGATGTCGACCAAGCTTTTCTGTGTGTCGACACTGCCTCTGTGTGCCGACACAGTTTCTTTAGGTGTCGACACTGCCTTTCCAAATGTCGACACAATTGACTCCAAGTGTCGACACAACTTTTCTCCAGTGTCGACACAAGCCTTCATAAGTGTCGACACAGCTTCTTCAGGTGTTGACTCATGGACTTAGAAACTTTTTCCTGCATTCCTGCAATTTCTTAACCTGCACATATAAACTCAAAACAACATCAAATACACATTGATGCATATCATTGAGTAAGGTGAGGCTTCTTCAAATCGGGTACACATTTTCCAATGTACCCAACAATCGGATCATATAGGAAGAAAAGTAACGACCAGAAAATTCCCTGAAAATAATTCTCTCGGGTCTGACACGCCCTGTGACACGCCCGTGTCATAGGTCGTGTCCCCGAAGCGGTGCACGAACCGCCTTATCCAACCTTATCCACTCCAAGATGACACGCCCATGTCACGCCCGTGTCAGCACAATCACGCCCGTGACACGGGGCGTGTAACCCACTAGAGACCTGCTCGAAAGGACTTACTCGAGATAAAACCAATTACTCGAGTACCCATACAGGACACACCCGTGTCACAGGGAGGACACACCCATGTCATAGGGAGGACATGTCTGTGTCACAGGGATGACACACCCGTGTCACCCCCTCTTACTCGAGTACTCTTCCACTTACTTGAGTACATTTCGACCTACACGAGAGCTACTCGAGTATGAGCGGGACACACCCTGTGACACGCCCGTGTCACAGGCCGTGTACCCTCTACCCGGCAATCGTCGAGCGCAGTTCGTCGACCTAGAGAGTCGTCGACCAGGGTAGGATACGCCCTAGATCACGCCCCTGACACGCCCGTGTCACGGGCGTGTACCTCCCGAACATTCGTCGACCGAACTTCGTCGAACGCAATCGTCGAACACACTTAACCCAAGCAGGACAGGCCCAGGGACACGCCCGTGTCCCAGTATGTGTCACCCAATCTTTCTCCATTTCTCGCATTTGGGCTGTTACACTGCACCAGCTTGCGGTACTCAATGCCCCTCAATACAAGATCTTTGAAGCAATTCACAACCATCCGGCCTTGTGCAGGCCCAGGCCGCTCGCTCCCGGCCGAGGAGGTTTGTCAAAGTACTGTGAATACCACCAGGGTCCAGGTCACAGCACCAATGGGTGCAATCGGCTGAAGAAAGAGATCCAGAAACTAACCAGTCTGGGGGGCGGTTGATCAATTCTTATCAAAAAAGAGACTGCCTCATAGTTAGAGCATGGGATGTATAACCGTCAGAATTGGCGAGCCATCCACCAAATTGAACCAAGTCCTAGTGGACAGGGAGATTGTTGTTAATGTGATGTCTTTATCCACATTACTTCAACTCAAACTGACCACTAGCAACCTCGAGCTAGCGTCTGCCAGCGCACGTGTTCCAGGGGACGTCCCAGTACCAGTCATGAGCACCATCACTCTCCCAGACACTCTTGAAGAGGCATCTCGGCAAGCATACTATGATATATAGTTCGTAGTCATCCAAGTTGATTATGACTACACCGCAATACTCCAACAATCTCTCGTGGACGTCTTCCAATCTCGTTCCCGCGACTTCCATCCTTGAGCCATCTCCTTTTCAGCTCATTTACTTATTTGCAGTTGTAAAAGCAGCAAGCTCAGGATTGCGAGAACAATCTCTTTGTTGTTTTATTAATACAATAGTTTGGTCAGGCTGGGTCATGCAACCGGATTAAGTACTTACATTCTCCGCCAAACAAAGTCGTGAGCCCGACTCGCGCACCCTGTGGGGGCCTGCCCCCCTCACGAAGAAGCCGCGAGCAGCACTCGTGTAACCTAAGCCGCGAGCACGACTCGCGCACCCCGTGGGGGCCTGCCCCCCTCACGAAGAAGCCGCTAGCAGCCCCAGTGCAACCTAATCCGCGAGCCCAACTTGCGCACCCCATGGGGGCCTACCCCCCTCACGAAGAAGCCACGAGGAGCCCTTGTGCAACCTAAGCCGCGATCCCGACTCGCGCACCACGTGGGGGCCTGCCCCCCTCACGAAGAAGCTGCGAGCAGCCCTCGTGCAACCTAAGCCGTGAGCCCGACTCGCACACCCCGTGGGGGCCTGCCCCCCTCACGAAGAAGCCGCAAGCAGCCCTCGTACAACCTAAACTGCAAACCCGACTCGCGCACCCCGTGGGGGCCTGCCCCCCTCACGAAGAAGCCACGAGCAGCCCTCATGCAACCTAAGCTGAGAGCCCGACTCGTGCACCCCGTGGGGGCATGCCCCCCTCACGAAGAAGCCGCGAGCAGTCCTCGCGCAAACTCAGCCGTGAACTAGAACCGCGCAAGCAAAGCCGCAGACTAAATATGCGCTAACAAAGCCAAACTAATGTCATGCAAGAAAACTAAGATAACATGAGAAGAATAATGTCAAACAAAACAACTGAAATGATCCAGCAAAGGGCAAACATCGCCTATGGGCGATAACAACAAATGTCGAACAAAAAGCAATACGACTGGCTAAACAACAAAGTACAAATACGCAGTTGCGAAAACAAAAGGCTACCACTCGTCGTCCGAGCCGGAACGCTCGTCTTCAGAAACATCTGTAAAGCTGAGGTCGGATGTGTCACATCCCAGACTCTTGCTAACTAAGCGAAAGGCCTTCGAGACACTGCGCCGAAGCGCCAGCTCACAAACATCGTTCATCTAGGGCTCCACCTCCTTGGACCAAATCTCGTCGCAAACCTCCTCTGCAATCAAACTACGGTCTCGCATGTAGTCCAACGAGTCCAGGTATTCTGCAAGTCCTGCGGCCTTCAGCTCCGACGCATGGCTATCGGAGGACAGCATCTCTACTTGGGTCTTCGCAGCCCGTAGCTGAGTGTCGAGGCCAGTGACCTCCTCCCATGTCGCCTGCAACTGGGTCTCCAAGCCCAAGGTCTCCTCCTTCGAGTGCTTCAACATTTGGGTGGTCCTCTCCACCAGAGATTTCTCCACCTCCAAAGCTGCATGTGCGTCCTCTAGCTCGTACTTCAGCACCGATCTGGTCCGGCGAAACTGCGCAACGTCCCGATCATGCTCCTCCTTCAAGGAGGCAAGCAAGCTCGACGTCAACCGGAGCTTCTCCTGAAGGGCAAGGTACCCATCCTTCAAACTCACATAGTGGTCATTCCAGGTCACCACAATCTGGGCTTGAGTCTCTATCTGCACAAAGAAAAGGGCGGAAGTTAGCACCAAATAATGAAGATAACAAAAAATCTCCACAACAAGCCAAGACACTTACCACATCACTCATTGCCCTCAAGGAAGAGGACATCTGAGGGGCCACCGCCTCCGAATACACCTAAGGAACTGGGGATGCAAGTATCTGCATCTCGGGAGTCGACTCGTGACATGCGTCAGAAGGGGCCATCGCCGCCACCGTATCAAGGTCACTAGGAGGGGCCACCACAACTTTCCTCTTTTGTCTCCCTTCCTGAGAAGTCCCAACAATCTGAGCTGCGTTCGAAGAGATACCACACCGCAACAGATGCTTCTCCTCCACACAGACAAAAATATTTAAGAGTCGGTTTGCTAGTTCACGAGGCTCTGAAAATCCAAGCACCGGAGAGAATTCTCGTTCCTTCCCCCTCACTCGACGACAGCGGTTCGATAGCGTGTCCCACTCCTCGGGAAGGCCCCATGAATTCCTAACATACCCAAACAAAGTGTTCCCATGTCGATGATCTTTTCAAGCCTCAAACTCCAAGCAACTCTCGTTGCTACGGACATCCAACCGCTCGCCACTACCGGGGCGAACGTCGCACCAATCTCGGAATTGGTCCAAGAAAAGTCGTTCTCCATGCTCGCGAAAGAATGTTGCTAAGCCCATAATTCGGGCAATTCCAACAGGGACAAATTGTGAATTTGGCACCCCACAGAACTTCAAGATCTCAATCACCTCCTCGCACGACGAAAAACAGAAGACAAACCTCAGAGAAACCTCGCAAATCATCAGCCAGCCACGAGGAGGATTCTGGACTCGCTCCTTTGCACGTGGGATCCTCGCCTCCAAATTGGCAGGAAGCCCATATTTCTTCCTCCAAATCTCCACACCGTCTTCGATTAAAGAGGAGCGCAAGCGCATCAGATCAAAAGAGCGTTTCGAGACCTGCATAGCGCAAAGGTAAAAGGGGTCAGGTTTGCCTAAACTATGCATAAAACATACGTGCACCACGCACCCAGTCAAAGGAAAAAGCAGTCTAAGCCGCACGCCTGACCTAGGCAAGCGACCAGCCGCGCGCCCGGCCAGCCGCGCGCGCGGCCTCTCCAGCACACGTGGCCTGGATGCGTGTGGCCTGGTCACGCGCGGGGCACGCCGATGCACGTGCGACCTGGTCGCTCGCGTGGTACGCTGGCGCACGCGCGACCTGGTCGCGCGCGGCCTTGCCGCGCCCAGCCTGGGCGCATGCGCGCGGCCTGCGGCCGCGCAGCAAGGACGCGCGCGACCGCGTTCGGCGTCTTCGCCGACCTGCACTTTTTCGGCAATTTGCTCTTGATACCTTGGAAACATCACCCTTTGCCTCCTCCATCTTCTCGTCGGAGGTGGTCATGACGGCAGGATAGGAAGGATAGCGGGAAAATCCTCCTTCTTTCGCTCATTTCGCTCTCAAATAACAAAGATTTGGAGGGAAATTGATGGGTTACACCATCATTTATAAGGAATGCTCCCCCATGATCTCCCCCAAAATGGAAGATCATGGGGTTGACTAGTAAATCCCACCTCCCATGATGAGGAGAACATGGGGGAGGGGGTGGGGGGGTGGGGCCCACTCCCTCTCTCTCCACCAAAACTACCCTCATTGGGAGGTAAACACCGGTCGACCGCCACAACTGGTCGCCGCTGCCGCTGGCTGGCCGCCGCCGCCGTCGGCGGTGTGGTCGCCGCCGGCCGGGCAGCAACCGTCGGACGAGTCATGGCCCGCCGCCGGCTAGGCCGCCGCCACGGCCGCCAGGCGGGCTGCACCCAGCTAGGCCGCGGCCAGCCAAGCCTTTGCCGTCCTGGCCGCTCCCGCCGACCAGCCGCCGCTGGTCGGGCCGCGACCGGCCAGGTCGCGCCCGCCGGCCTGGTCGCGAGCCGCCTGGGCGTCGAGGCCGCCGCTGGCCGGGCCGCTGGCGCCGTCCAGGCCGCCGCTGGCCGGGCCGCGGGAGCCGGCCAGGCCGCCGCTGGCCGGGCCGCGGGCGCCGGCCCGAGGCCGCTGGCCGGGCCGCCGCCGGCCTTGTGGCCGCGGGCTCCGGCCGGGCCGCCGCCGGCCTGGCCGCGGGCTCCGGCCGGGCCGCCGCCGGCCTGGCCGCAACCGCCGGCCAGGCCGCCGCCAGCCTGGCCGCAACCGTCGGCCTGGCCGCGGTCCAGGCTGCCCCTTGGCTGGCCGCCGCCGCTGCATGGTCGCCCCACCGCCGTCGGCGGCTTACACACCGTCCGATCTTGGTGGGCTTTCCTCACCATCCGATCTGGTGGGTAACCATCCACTAGCCCACTACATTGGTGGTGGGGTCCGCCATGATCCTCTCCTAGAGGCTATAAAAGGAGCCCCAGGGCCTCCTCATTCTCCATCTTTTGGCTCCTGGTCATCTTCTTCCTCAGGTCAGAGCTCTGCCAGACTCCTCTCTCAGATCATCCTCCAGCCACCTCGAGCCACCGCGAGCCACCACGAGCCACCAGAGCACCACCAGCTGGGAAACGCTCAAGTCCCAGAGCGAGCAGAAGGAAGAAGGCGATCATTGCAAGTAGGTGCGCGGCGGACCCGCACTCCAAGCTATGGAGCACTAGTGCCACCACTCGAATTCTAGTACCCAAAGTGCTCCCGCGACGCAGCCTATTGCCCGCGGGGAGCTGTAGTCCTCTTCTCTGTCACGATTCTCTGTAAGCGGGAGCGGCTTGAGGGTCGCGAGTCGATTCTCCAAACGCACTGTAATCGCATCTCAGCTAGTGGATTTTGACCAGCACAGACGTGCGACATCGAATCGACACTGACCGCGTCGGTTTTTTACACAATTGAGGGGATCTTTCCACGTCATCACATCCTTGAGCTCGATACGTTGTTCTCCTTTCACATCTCATCAAGACGGGCAGTGACCGACTGAGTACTCAAATGGCCGCGCGCTCTGCCATGCTAGGCGAGCGCCCACGCCGCAAGCTAAGTCATGTGCATGCGGCGAGCTCAGTTGCCGTGTAGGCCATCTATCGATCTAGTGTCGTAGAGGGGCCGAGTTCCGACCGGAGCTGTCGATCGAGTTGCGAAGATGCCCGCAACATGACATAATATCTAGAAACAACTCAGCCTTGTGAATGCTCACATACTTACATGATGTCCATTCCGGTTAACCAAATGACAATATGATTACTTGATTTTATTCATTCAGCCCTATCGAACCATCCATCAAAACTTAAGGATCCCAGTTCATACACCCGAGAATCATCACCACCAATAAATTAAATAATGTATAATCACATAAAAAATTCCGGAAATACAAATGAGACGAATATTTAGATTGGCATATAAGATGATTAAAAAAAAATTAAATAAAAAATAAAAGCGAAATAGATAATCCAAGTCGTCAAATTGTTGAGGTTCTAATTAATTTGGCGAACAACATGCTCATAATACTCAATATTGGAACTATTAACAATTATAACGTGCGACTCATCGAATCGACACTGATGATTTCAGAATCTGTTTATCTTAATTATTGGCAAAACATTAACAAAAATATCAATCTTTATAGAATTTATTTCCGTGAAATTTATTTATTTTTAATAATCATTTTATGTTACTTCAAGTTGGGTTCTTACAAACTCTTCCCTCCTAAATACATTTTCGTCCTCGAAAATGGCCTAATAAACACTTATATCTAAGATGCACAAAAAAAATGCCGAATACAAGTCAACTAAATATCAAAAGCTTGATTATTTACATTAGATTTACAAAGCGACGGCAGACGAAAGATCACATCTAGATCTCGATGTCATATATATATATCATATATATATATATACTATATATATATATATATATATATATATATATATATATATATATATATATATATATATATATATATATATATATATCATTACTTTGCACATTATTCGTAAGCACAACATACATATTGGTGAAGGACGGACCTTCAAATCTGAGCGACCGTGAGGGGAGCAGGTCTTGGCGGTGTCGTGACCTACTGCGATATCAGGGCAGACCTTTGATCACTGGCAGTGAGAGGCCTCGGGGATGTTGTCTCGGAGAAACGGTGAATGACAGACCTTCGAACCTAGGCGATCGCGAGGAGGGAAGGCCCTAGCGGTGCCGTGACCAACTGTGGGAGAAGGGCAGACCTTAGATCGCTGGTAGCAGGAGGTCTTAAGGACGTGGTCCCTGGAGAGACAGTGAAGGGCAGACCTTTGAATCGTTGACGAGTACGAGGGGGAAGGCCTTGGCAACACCGTGACCTACTACAGAGAGAAATGGATATCTTTGATCGTCAGAAGTGGGAGGCCACAGGGACGCGGTCCTAGAGAGATGGTGAAAGGCAGGCCTTTGAACCGCTTGCGAGCGCGAGGGTGGTAGGCCCTAGCGATGTTGCGACCTACTGCAGAGAGAAGGACGGATCTTTAATCATCAGCAGTAGGAGGCCGCAGGGACGTGGTCCTTGAGAGATGGTGAAGGGCAGGCCTTCAAACAATTGGCTAGTGTGAGGGGTAGACCCTGGCGATGTTGCAACCTACTGCGGAGAGAAGTGCAGACCTTTGATCGTCAGCAGTTGGAGGTCGCAGGGACGTGGTCCCAGAGAGACGGCGAGGGCAAACCCTAGCGTTTATTTTAACCAATGGTAGGGGAGAAGGGCAAGCCTCTGATCCATGACAATGGGAAGTTCGCGAGGGATCATCCCCGGTGCAATGACGAGGGGAAATCCCTGGATGTATCCCTATAAGTGCAGTATTGAAAGCAATCATAACATTTAATAGTTATAGAATATAGAAATAATTTGTGCACAAGCACGTGCTCGCAACTTTATAGATTCAGTTATTGTTTGCTTAAATAAAAAGAGCAGTTCAACGATGCTGAGAAGATGGAACATGATGGGGCATTGCTACCCTATTCAAGTCTTGAGGTTTATCCTTCTATGGCCCTCGTGGCGAGCTTGCTCAAACCCTAGTTGTATACGAAATCGCTCCTTGTCCATGGTGCATTTGTTGTAGGTAGCACGTCTGGGCTGCCTCCTGGTTCCCTTTTGTGACTCTAACTACTGCAGGTGCGGTGAACTTTATATCGAGATTGGAAATTGACAGAATTTCCCTAAATGTAGTCTGGAGTGGGCGGCTAAAATTGCATTGCATGACGACTCTGTTTCCATTGCCACAAACTGGACCTGATGAGTTGCTTACTTCAGGAATTCCCCTGGGGTGACCGAGAGGGTAATTATTCCTTCAACTGGCACTGGTGCTCCATTGAAACCGTAGATTGGGTCTGCCGCCGGCTGGAGCTTCTCCTTGGGTATGCGTTGTAACGACCTCCCCAGCATACAGCTTGAAAGGACGGTCATCGACACCCACAGCACCACGCTCAAAAGGGTTCAGCCTCAAATAGTCTGCAGACCAGGCACCCCAACCCGTCTCAGTTTAACCGGCGAGTTGTTGGAAGCCGCAACCTCCCTTCGACGAGAAGTGATCCAGTTAAGCGCCCCTACTAGGACTTCCCAGGAGGTCACCCATCCCAGGACTACTCCAGCGAGCATGCTTACTATAAAGTTCTTTTATTTCTCATCATCAATTGAACCCTCCAGGACGGAGCTACCAAGGAAGACTCAGCGCGGGATTTGTGGGTCCACTCTCGGGATCTGCCTGAATTCCATGGTGAATCGACGAAAGAACTCCTTAAACATTTCCCCTTCATTTTAGGGGATTCCGGAGACATGTGAGGGATCTTTTGCAATGTGACGGTTGATGATGAATTGGTCTGACAACTGCTGGGTGAGTTAAGCGAAGTTTTGGATGGTTCCTCTCTAATCGAGTGGTAGCACGTTCTTGTCTGTCCCTTCAATGCGGCAGAGAAGACCTGACAAAACAACTGATTAGGCACATTGTAGTTGTGAAGGATCGTGGCGAAGTGGTTCACATGCTCCAGGGGATCTTTAGTCCTGTCGTACGATTCAATACTTGGGAGCTTCAATTCCACTAGAACTGGATGTGTCAACACTTCTGGCGCTAGTGGCGATCTGTTTCTTACTGGGTGGTGGACTTGCGCTACTCGGCGGCCGACCTGGCTGAATTCCTCCTCAAACAGCTCTCTTATCTCCTCTCTGGTCATTCCTCTTGCTAAGTCTTTGGGGGCTCCTGCATGCTGACGTCGATGAAGTGGGTCGGTTTCGGCGGCCCTATTCTACCGGGCAGGATGCTCTATACTGGCTTCTTGTGAGGACTCTGGGTCCTCCTCCTCTCTCTGATCGTGAGCTTGTGGTGACAGTACATTCTCTAGGGTTGGTACTCCTACAGGTGCCTGGGCAGCTACCAAGCCTTTGAGGAGGGCGAACACTTCTGTATGGTGTGTAATACCCCAAATTTGAGGAGCCAATGCTGTTCGACGAAATTTAGGGATCGTCGAAGGCTGTTCGACGAAGTCGAGCTGTGCTCGCTCGATGAAAGTCGAGCTGTGGCCTTCGTCGAACTCAGGGCCGCTTGACGAAAGTCGAGCTGGGGGCTTTTCGTCGAGCGCAGCGCCGTCCGTCGTGCTTGGGTTCGTCGAGCTCACGACTTTTCGTCTAGCTGGGGGATTTTCGTCGAGCTCAGCGTTGTTTGTCGAGCTCACGACTTTTTGTCAAGCTCAGGCCGATCGACGAAGCCTGAATCGCTCGACTAAATTGTGGAATTGCGGGTTTCATAGATCTTTTTTTTAGTCGTTCGATTTAACATCAAAGTTGATCCTGGACCCTAGGATCATCTGCCCAAAGGGTTTTACTAGTGTTGAGCGGTTCTCTCCCTCACTTGTGCTCATTTTGGAGTTGACTTAGGGTTTGAGAGAGAGAGAGAGAGAGAGTTTGGAGGAAGAAGAAATCTTTCCTCGACCTTTGTTGAAGCTTCAAAGCTCCGATCTTCGTTCCGAGGCCAGATCCGTGAAGAGGACGCAAAGGCGCTCGTTTTCATCTGTGCAAGACAAGGATTTCATGGCTAAAAAGAGAAGTCGAAGGGTAACGACACTTCTCCTCTCGGTTTTAGGATGCATGCATGACATCTACGCTTTCTTTGTTTTTTTTCAAGCATTCTAGGCACTATATCTCTCAAGTGAGAGGGGTTCGGGTTGCCATGGTTCAAGAGTAGTCACCAGGTCGATTATGTCCGTCTCAGACATGATGTTGAATTAGAGATCCGCTCCGTTAGTGGATTAGCCATTTTGGGTGAAGCCATTGTCGCGAACGTTAGTCCGACTCGGTGATGTTGCATTGCGAGCCTTAAGGATTTTGTAGAAATCCGTTAGTGGTAAGATGACGTCTGTAATGATGACTTTCCCCTTTCTCGTGTGAGTACGTGTGGCCGGAACCAGTCCGAGTGGAAATTAGAGTACACGCAGGTGCACGGGGCTGGTACGGTACAAGTGTTGGAAGGTCATGTGACAAGGCGTGGTTTGTGATGTGACAAGGCGTGGTTTGTCTCTATGGTCGGCTGGCTAGCCCATGACGTTTCAAGGTCATGTGTGGAGAGTGTCCCGACGAGACAAATCCCCTTCCGTGGAACTGACGAGAATGCCAAGCTTATGACAAGCCCGGGCGACACCAGCTGGGTCCTGCTGGGTCTCTTTCGTGGACTTGGTCCCGATTTTTGAGCCGGGTCTGGGTCATCGCGAACGACTGGGGGTCTAGCAAGGGTTATTAACATCGGTTTGTTTGTTTGAATGGCGGAACCCTAACGTGAGAAGTCAAAGTTTGCAGGAAAGCATGAGGTTTGAGACCCATGAGTGGGTGGGGCCAAGGCAAGAGTTTTGTGTGGCGTCTTGTATGCTGCTTGGCGGAAATTAGAGTACTCTTGTGTTTGCGGCTTGAACGCCGATGGGGAAATTGGAAGTACCTGATTTGATGATGATGTGTTAGAAGCATACGCTTTAGGGTGTCTTGAGTGAAACCCAAGATTGCATTCATGCTGCATTGTAAGCTCCCTTTATTACTTGCTCAATATAGAAACATGTTTGAATTTCTTCTTCACTGTCTTCAGCAACCTGTGGAGAAGGATGGGTTGATACCTCTTAGGTAAGGTTTAGTCCATCCATAGACTCACACAGTTGTGGAACCTGCAAAGAGCTATTGGTAGAAATCTCTTTCTCCTTATAAGACATGTTAGCTTCATCAAAAGATACATGGACAGACTCTTCAATTTTAAGAGTGGATTTGTTAAAAACCCTATAGGGCTTGCTTACTTGGGAGTATCCTAGAAAAATCCCTTCTTCAGCCTTAGCCTCAAACTTTCTAATGTATCTTTTGTTATTTGTGTGGATATAACATATACAATCAAAAACTTTAAAGTATGTGATTTTAGGTTTCTTTCCTTTAAGTAATTCATAGGGGTCTTATTTTTTAGCTTATGTATAAGGCTTCTATTCAGGACATAGTTAGCAGTGTTTACAACTTCTTCCCAAAAGGATAGAGGCATGTAAGCATCTGCCAATAATGTACCTGCAGATTCAATGAGTGTCCTATTTTCCTTTCAGCTACCACATTTTGTTGAGGAGTTCTAGGAGCTGAGAAGCACTGCATGATACCTTCCTTCTCACAGAACTCATGCATAAGAAGAGACTCAAACTCTGTGCCATGATCACTTCTGATCAATGCAACATGAGTAGAGAACTCAATCTGTATGGTCCTGAGAAAATCAGTAAGAACCTTGAATGTATCTGACTTATCTCTCAGAAAGGCTACCCAACTGAATCTGGAGAAGTCATCAACAATCACTAAAGTGTAAGATTTCCCTCCTAGGCTTTATACTGCAATGGGTCCAAATAGATCCACATGAAGAAAAAACAAAATCCTAGGTGAATCACTTTTATTAATGGATTTGAAACTAGTTTTAGTTTATTTGTCTAATTGACAAGCCCTGCAAAGGTTTTCCTTCTTATAGGGGCCAGAAGGTAAACCTCTAACAAGGTTGTCTTTAGATAACCTAGCTATATTCTTAAGGTTTACTTGTCATATTCTTTTATGCCACAACTCATTTTGGTTACTAGTGATATTGAGTAAACAAACATCAGTTTTGGCAGAAATAAAATTTACTAGATATATGTTATCTTGTCTAATTCCAATTAAAACAGTCTTGTTTTCATTATCAATAATAGAACAAGAGGTGGAGTTAAAGTGTACCTGATAACCTTCATCACATAATTCACTTATGGATATTAGGTTATGTTTAAGTCCTCTTACATATGTTACTTTCTTGAAGGTAACTGTTCCAATCTTTACTGCTCCATATCCTTCAGACTGGCCACTGTTTGAATCTCCAAAAATCACCTTTAGTCCTAGCTTGGACTTGTAATTGGATAAATTGGCCTTGCTGCCTGTCATATGCTTGGAGCAACCACTGTCCAAGTGTCAGGTCTGACTTACCCTTGGACAGCTCTTCACCTGTACCTGTAATGAAAAACAAAACTCAATTGTTCTTGACCCAGGTTACCTTGGGTCCTTTATTTGGTTGAAAAGAAAAGCTAGATATAACTGATAAAGCAGGTTGAGATTTATAACCTAAGGGGTGATATCTCCTAGGTGGAATAACCCAACCAGCTACTGGATTAAATGGTTTATTAGTTGGCTTAGAATTTCTGTAAGAAAAATGATTTAAGTTTGCTCTTTCTGGGTTCGACGAATATCTGTAAGTTCGTCGACCAGAGTTCGATGAATAGGGCTGAGATCGTCGAGCTCTGCTCAGAGAATGACAGTAGTCATTTTCTGTGCCCCAAGTTCGTCGACCTCTTCTCGACGAACCATACCAAGTTCGTCGATCGCAGTTAGACGAATTGTTATTACTAAAGTTTGCGTTCAATGTTCGTCGATCTGGGTTCGACGAACTGGCCACATTTTGTCGATCTGAGTTCGACGAATGCTGCTGAACCTAGTTTTTATTTGTTGTTTTCTGATTTGTATTCCTCTTGTCTATGGGTCTTGGGTTGTTTTCTGACATTGGTTTGTCTGTTATCTCTTCTTTTCCCTTGGCAGAAACAAATTTAATAGGGGTTGTAAGAATATTCTTCTTAATTATGGGAGGCAAACCTGATGATGCACCCAAGCCCAGCTTGCCATTTAATCTGGCATTCACTGTGCTTGTTATGTCCATCAGCTTGAGACTTCTCCCATTGAGAGATTGTTTAAGTTGCTTGGCCTCACATAATTTAGATTTTAAGTTGATTATCTGTTCATTGGCTAAAGTTAGTTGATCTTTTAATTTAATATTTTCTGAGTTAACAGATTCAAAATTTCCTAGTCTTTCTCTAAGGGTTTTTATTTCTTTTTCTGAATTAATTAAATCTAAGCACATAGTTTTGAATTTAATTTTAAATAAGTCAAAATTAAAATCAAAGCTTGAAAGAACCTGATCTGCCTCTGAGACTGAGGCTGCTTCATCTTCAGATTCTCCTTCTGATCCAGAATTCCTCCTGGAGGCATCAATTGCCATAAGGCAAACCTCCTTGGATCTTGCTTCTTCCGCTTCTTCACTTGAGCTGGAAGAGGATGATTCTTCCTCTGTATCACTCCATGTCTCAGCAACAAAGCCCTTGTCTTTCTTTTTATACTTGCTGGAAGAGGGTCTGCTGTTGTGTTTTCTCCTGGAGTCCTGTTCTCTATTTTTTTTCCTTCTTCTGATTTTCTGGACATTCAGAGATGTAATGTCCAGGCTTCCTGCATCCAAAGCACACAACCTCCTTGGTTGGTGTCTTGTCAAATCTGGGCTTATCATCCTACCTGGATGATTTTCTTCTGAAATCCTTTCTAGCCATCTTATAGAATCTTTTTGCAAAGAGGCTCATCAGTTCTTCATTTGATGTTGAGGTCTCACTTTCCTCAGATGCGTTGAAGGCTATACTGTGATCCTTTCTCACTGGGGTTGTTGACTTCTGTTTAGCTGCTTCTCTTGATTTTATCAGCTGCTCATAAGACTTTAATTTGCCTAGCAGAGATTCAGTTGATATCTCATTTAGGCTTCTGGCTTCTTTGATAGGCCAGATTCTTGAATCTCAAGAGCTGGGTAAGCACATCAAAATCTTATCATTCACCTCTATAAGGGTGATGTCTTTATCTAAGGTTTTGAGCTCATTGATGATTGAGCTCAACCTGTTGTACATTTCAGCAACTGATTCAGTATCAACCTTCTTAAAATTCTCATACAGGGATATAAGATTTGATCTCCTGTCTTTCCTTTCATCTGCTGAACCAGCTACCATTTGGTTGAGGGAATCCCAAATGGCCTTGGCTGAGGTGCACTCAGCCACCTTCTGAAATATGTCATCTGACATAGTTTGAGCCAAGATATTCATTGCCTTTGCATCTGCAATTTTGGCTTTCTTGTAGGCATCATTATTTTCTGGAGGTGGTACTGCAGTCCTGTTGGTAGAAGTGCTTGTAGAAGCTGCAGGTGCTGGAGGTACTCCTGTCAAGATGGAAGCAAAAATATCCTCATCAATAGAATTCATATAAAATTTGATTCTTGCCTTCCAGATGGCAAACTTGTTAAGATTGCATACTGTAGGTCTGATGCTTGCATAATCTTTGTTTTGAGCCATGTCTGTGAGAAAATAAATCTAATAACAAAATCAAAACAAACAGATCTAGCTAGAGGGATCTTTATGATTCAGGTGTTAGCCTGTACAACCACTTGATCTCTAAAGGTGTGGTTTTTTAACCAACCTGCCTCTGATACCAATTGAAAGTGAATGTAGATCTGAAATACTCTAGAGGGGGGGTGAATAGAGTATTGTGCTCTCTTACAAAACTTTACAACATTTGTTGTAATCCTAAGTGAACAAGTCAGTAAATAAAATAAAATAAGCACAACAACCTAAACAATCACAGATCACAGCCAAAATAAAAGAAAAAGGGGCAACCAGACGACACAAGAAATTTATAGTGGTTCTCCAACCTCGGTACATCCACTCTTCTACCACCCTGGTAGGAATCCACTCAGGTTTTTGATCAGGTGCCTGACACCAATGAACTTTTGTTCAGGTGCTCAAAAACCAAAACTTCAAGTCTTTTGGTAGCAGACTTGCAACCAGGAATAATTTTGAAGGGAATTAAAAGCATGTACAAAGGATGGAAAAAGGGGTGATGAGGTCTTCTCTTTCTCAATATCAACTGAGAAGAAATGGGATTGATGTTAACAGATTTGCTCCCCCTGAGATCTTGAAAGGATCAGGAATACTGGAGCACTGCTTCATGGTGATAGGTCTTCAAAACTTGAATGCCTGGACCAGAGATTGCTTCAGGAACTTCTTTGACAGATAGATTAATTTGTTGTCCTTCTGAAGTTGTCCTATAGGATTGAAGGAATAAGACTCTTGATAGTGAGTGTATGTTCTTCTTCTTCTTGAAGAAATTATTCTCTGGCCTGGGCAGATTGCAGTAAAGAACTTTTTGATTGTTGCAAGATTGTTCTTATTTGCAATGTCTGTATGTGTGTCTGGTATGTGTTGTACTGTTTGATCCTTTATTTTCTGACTTTTTACTGTCTGGAGAACAACCGAAATTTGAATGTTTGAGCAGTAATTGCAGTCGGCCTGGAAAGGAAGCGGCAATCAATGATTTCCCTAACTGTCTCATGGAAAAACGGCATGTAATACTCCATAGTCAATGCGCATTCTAACGATAATATTCCGAGAAGATTAAGCATTAATTACTGAGAAATCATCGTCAAGAAAAGGGATGGGAAAACTGGAGAAGACCTAGTCTGGAATCGTCAAACGAAGAACACAATTCGTCGAGCTGAGTTTGAGTTCGTCGAGCTGAGCTTGAGTTCGTCGAGCTGAGCTTGAGTTCGTCGAGCTGAGCTTGAGTTCGTCAAGCTGTGCTTGAGTTCGTCGAGCTGAGCTTGAGTTCGTCAAGCTGTGCTTGAGTTCGTCGAGCTGAGCTTGATGAGTTCGTCGACAAGACAATAGCAATTAGTCTTCAAGGGAAACTTGTCAATTCTGCTTTAATCTTTGTCGAACTGACAATCATCATTCGTCGAGCTAAAATCCAGATTCGTCGAATAGATAATCATCATAATCAATCTTTATTCATTGAACAGAGATCCAAATTCGTTGAGCAAAGATTCTAGTTCGTCGACCAAAGCCTGAAGTTGGACTTAAAAAAAATCTGAAGTTATCCTGACTTTGGCTTGTTGAAGAATTTCAGTCTTCATCGAACAGAGAACAAAGATCGTCGAGCTCAACACAAAGAAATGTCTCAAGATCGTCGAGCGCAGAACACCTTTCGTCGAGCTGAGTTCGACGAACGTCGAACCCATTTTACTTTGTCTTGAAATCTTCTAATTCTGGAATCTCTGATGTTCTTGTTGATAGCTGGTCCATCTGAAGTTGACTTTAAGAACTTGGCCTAGACACTAGGACACAAATTGACCCTGGCTGTACATGATGGGTCACATCCTAAGCTAGTGAACCTAGCCCAAATCAACTAGGGATCCAACAATCTCCCCCTATTTGGGTGAGGTCACTAAGAGACTCAGAACATAAACAAACAGATAAACAAAGCAAGAAAAGAAATATATCTGGCAGAGAATTACTAACACAAGCAGCAGATATATATACACATAGGCTTTGTTTAAACAGAAGACATAGTTTGAAAACAAATTGCAGAAAGAAATGAAACAAAAATAAAGATTACTTCTTCTTCTTTTTCTGCATAGACCTGTCTTCTGTTGTCTTCTCTCCTGGCTTTTTGAAAATAATTTCTCTGTTTAGATCAAGAGCTTGTGTTGCAGTCATAGTCATATCAGCTGCCCCAATGATTTTCAGTGATGTAGCTCTGGGGACAACTGCTTTAGGATGGAGCTTCATATAATCATCAACATTGAAAAGTTTATTGTCTTTGTCAAATCTCTTTAATTCTTCCTTTCTGTACTCTGACATTATTGTAAATCCAGAAATGTCTTTACCTTCAGCTTTGGCTTTATTGATCAATGATAGGCCAATTAGCTCCTGGAATCTGGCCATTTTAGCAGTATTTGCAGTTTCAGGATCTTCAAATGGAATAGGAGGAGAGTATGGCCTTTTAGGACTGTCAGCTTTTTGTACTTCAGACATATGTTGCTGTTGCTGCTGATGTTGTTGTTGATGTTGATTTCCTGAGGATTGTTGCCTCTGCTGGCTGCTTCTAGAGGATCTCCCTGAATATCTTTGATAGGTTTGCATGGGGGCAGATCTCTGAGAGCTAGAGCCAGTGGCACCAGCTGCTGGAGGAGGAGGATGTGGTGGATCCTTTCTATACCTGTGAACTGGAGGAGGAGAATATCTCCTACTTCTTTTCCTATCCTTCTGCTGGTTATTGGATAACCACATCCATGCAGGCATTCCCTTATAAGGAGTAACATTGTGCAAAATGTAGTAGGTAGTGTCAGCAGTGGGATTGGGCTTAGGAGCTGGAGGAGGAGGAGCCTTCCTTTTCTTTGATAACATTTTCTTCTTTTTGGAAGCTTCTTCATCAGAATCATCATCATCATCTTCATCATCTTCAGAATCAGAACCCTGAGGGTTATCATAAAGAGCATCCAAAGCTTTTAAATCTTTATCATCAATAACAGCTTTTGCTGTAGCAGGGGTAGAAATTTCAGGAACTGGAGTTTCAGCAACAGGTGAGGAGGAGACTGTATAGGAATCAGAAATAGTTGGGACAGAGCTTTCAGCTGCTGCCTTATTTTCCTCTTCAATATCAGCCAGGATTAGCTCATCCAAATCAGGCATAGGAGAGTCATCCATAACAAAACTTGGGGCTGAGATGGCTTCTAGAATATCTATAGATGTTGGAGCAACAATAGGAATTGCAAGACTGTCACAGAGTTTCTTAGCAACTGCTGGACTAGCTGGAGATGTATAGGGAATAATAGCCAATTGTGGCTTAGTAAAGTCTGCTGGAAGAGACTGCATATGTACAGTATCAAAAACTTGCAGTAATTCTTGTAGATTAACTATGGGATTGAGAATAAAATCACCAATAGTTTCAGCAGTATCCATATCAGCAATATCCATACCAGTATTAATAAAATTAATCAAATCAATTAATTCTGTATTTGTGCAATCTGGAAAAACTTCTGAAGCTGTATCTGCTGGAGAATCTGTATCTGAACCCTGTGCTGATGCTTCATCATCAGGCATCTCCCCCTACTTGGGTTCAGTGGGGACTGAGGTCAGGCCCTGGATTGAGGTGGGGGCAGCAGAAAGGGCAGAAATTTGGGCAGATAAAGAATTAATAGAAGTCACAAGAGGTGTAATAGCCTCTGTGATAAGGGATTTGATGAGGGGAGTAAGAATGGTGAGGATAGATGATATGGTAGTTGAATCAAAGTAGGAAGGGGAAGAGGATGTTGCATTAGGTGTGGAGGAGGGAGCAACTAATGATAGAATAGAGGGTGGAATAGCATGAGTGTGATGAGTGGATGGTGATGAAGATGGAATGGTGGCATCTGGCATGGCAATGTCTGTGGGTAGGGTGTAAGATGGAATGGAGGATAAATGAGGGGGAAGTGTAGACTGAGGAGGTGTAAGAATATGTGTGTCATGAGGTGAAGCAGGGGGTGTTGATTGTTGATTAGCTTGCAGAGGGGAAGATGGGGGTGGATATGGGATGTTGGTGATGTCTAGTGATGGAGATGGAGGAGGAGTAGGCACATGAGGAGGCTGCTTTGTTGGAAGGGGTGCTGGAAGAGATGGTGGAGGGGGTAGGATCTCCTCAGCGGGTGTGGGAGTGGCTTTAACAGCCTTGGTGCCTTCTGAAGCAGGGATGGAAAAGGAGGAAGCTTTGTATGGCTTGGCGATCGTCCTCTCCCATCTGCCAAACAAAGCACAGGTGAGGCGCTTGCTGGCATTGATGAAGATGGTCGGGGAGACCATGAATTCACCAGCCTTGTCCTTGAGGAAGATCCCCAGGATTCTTCCAAAGCAAACCTCTTTCTTGCTGTTCTTCTTCTTTATCAACTCAAAGAAGATCTTGCTCCAATCCACGGGACGCTTATTCACCACCGCGCACATGATAAGAAATTGATGTCTGGTTATGTATTCATGTGCGGTGTGCTTTCCCATCAGTACTTTTCCCATGATATCCGCCAAGAACTTGTCGGCGGCAGACAGTTGTTTCTTTAACAACTTGTTAGGGTTGCTTCTATAAAACCCCATCAACTTCAGCATAGAACTGTATTCTTTAGAATCCATATCCATGTCATCTTCTCCATTTACCAACCCAAAAAATTTCAGAAAGAACGGCGGGTGACAAAGAAACAGCATTACTCCCGATATTCCCTGTCAAGACATCTTCCTCAGAAACAGTAGAAGTGTATACCCATTCTCGAATATCAGTTGCATGCAGTTTAATTCTTCTAGTCATAAAGTCCTTGAGAACAAGTTCCTCTAGTAGTTCCAGAATATAGTGAAATATTGGGTCAGAATGTTGGAATGAATCAAAATCCACATCGAAACCGGTGTCCAATTTCATGGCAGCCAAGGTGCTCGCTGGAATCGCCATTGATGACCTGCAAGAGAGATAGAGAAAACGGCTATCAAGAGCAAGAGAACTGAAAGCGCAGGACGGAGGTCGAAGAAAACCTAGATATAATGTTTTCTAGAATATGAATCGACAATCTTCGTTCCACGAAAATGAAAAATTCTTTGAACTGAGGTCGACGAAATAAATTATAGATAGATAATTCGTCGATCTCAGCCAGAAGAAACGAAAACAGTTCGTCGAACTCCGTTCGACGAAATATCTTCTGAAGCAAAGGTCGTCGATCTCCGGTCGACGAAACTTGTTTCCACACACAGAGAATTCGTCGATCTCCGTTCGACGAGCATCTCTCAAACTTTCCCTAATTCGTCGAACTCCATTCGACGAACTCTGGAAAATTCGTCAAATGCAGACAGAAACTAATTTAACTCTTCTCCATTGATCATTCCCAGTTGATTTATAAAGAACAGATGATTTTTCTCATCCAAGGGTTTGGTGAAAATATCTGCTCTCTATAAATCAGTAGGAATATGGATTAAGTTAATTTTCTTTTTGTCTACATTATCTCTAATGAAATGATGTTTTATTTCAATATGTTTAGTCCTACTATGGTGAACTGGATCCTGTACTATAGCAATAGCACTAGTATTATCACAAAATAGTGTTGAATTATTTAAGTTGACATCATAGTCTAGGAGTTGGTTTTGTATCCATAACATTTGTGAACAGCAGCTGCCAGCAGATATATATTCTATTTCTGCAGCACAGATGTTTGTTTTTTACAAAACCAGGAGACAAGTTTCATACCCAGGAATTGTCAAGTTCTAGAGGTACTCTTCCTGTCCACTCTACATCTAGCATAGTCAGCATCTGAGTATCCAATTAACTCAAACTCTGACTCTACAGGATACCAGAGTCCTAGATTAGGACAACTCTTTATATATCTCAAAATTCTTTTTAAGAAAATAAGGTGAGATTCTTTGGGGTTCACTTGGAACCTAGCACAAAGACATGTGGCAGACATGATATCAGGCCTGCTAGCTGTTAGGTATAATAGGGATCCAACAATTGCCCTATAATGCTTCTGATCTATAGGTTTCCCTGCTGCATCAGAGTCCACAACAACATTGGTAGCCATAGGTGTTTTCATTCCTGAAGCATCACCCATCCCAAACTTCTTAATAAGCTTTTTAGCATACTTAGCTTGGGAGAGGAAGATACCATCAGGGAACTGCTTCACTTGGAGACCAAGGAAGTAGGAAAGCTCACCCATGCTACTCATCTCAAATTTGGAATGTATGAGGTCAGCAAACTCTTGCATAATTTGGGATCAGTAGACCCAAAGATGATGTCATCCACATATATTTGTACTAACAAAATTTGGTCCTTATGATGTCTAGTGAAAAGAGTTTTATCCATGGTTCCTCTTGTAAATTTATGCTCAAAAAGAAAGCCTTCTAAGGTCTCATACCAAGCTCTTGGAGCTTGCTTTAAACCATAGAGAGCTTTATGCAATTTAAATACAAAAGAGGGTTGAGTTAGAGAGATAAAACCTAGAGATTGTTCCACATAAACCTCTTCTTGAAGCACTCCATTCAAGAATGCACTCTTGACATCCATCTGGTAAACTTTGAATCTCCTGTGAGCTGGATAGGCAAAGAATATTCTTATGGCCTCTAACCTTGCAACAGGGGAAAAGGTTTGGTCATAGTCAATTCTTTCCTCTTGCCTGTAGCCTTGAGCAACAAGCCTAGCCTTGTTCTCACTATGTTCCCTTGAGCATCTAGCTTATTTCTGTAGACCCATTTGGTTCTAATAACTGGGTAGTTATGAGATCTTGGAACCAAATCCCAACCTCTACATCTCTCAAACTGATTTAGTTCCTCATGCATTGCAATGATCCGGTGGGGATATTGCTCAGCTTCATGAATGGAGAGAGGTTCAATCTGAGAGAGAAAATAGGCATGCATCAAGTCTTGGTTGATTTGATGCCTTGTCTGTACACCTGCTGAAATATCTCCAATCACTTGATATCTGGGGTGATCTCTAAGTGTGACAAGATCAGTTGGTGGAGTTTGTTCAGCAATAGCTTATGTAATTAATTCATCTTGAGGAATGGTACTAGATGTTGAGGGAAGTTCAGCCACTTCCACTTGAATTTCTTCTTCACTGTCTTCAGCAACCTATGGAGAAGGATGGGTTGATACCTCTTGGGTAAGGTTTAGTCCATCCATATACTCACACAGTTGTGGAAACTGCAAAGAGCTATTGATAGAAATCTCTTTCTCCTTATAAGACATGTTAGCTTCATCAAAAGATATATGGACAGACGCTTCAATTTTAAGAGTGGATTTGTTAAAAACCCTATAGGCCTTGCTTACTTGGGAGTATCCTAGAAAAATCCCTTCTTCAGCCTTAGCCTCAAACTTTCTAATGTATCTTTTGTTATTTGTGTGGATATAACATATACAACCAAAAACTTTAAAATATGTGATTTTAGGTTTCTTTCCTTTAATAATTCATAGGGGGTCTTATTTTTTTAGCTTATGTATAAGGCTTCTATTCAGGACATAGTTAACAGTGTTTACAGCTTCTGCCCAAAAGGATAGAGGCATGTAAGCATCTGCCAATAATGTACCTGCAGATTCAATGAGTGTCCTATTTTTTCTTTCAGCTATCCCATTTTGTTGGGGAGTTCTAGGAGCTGAGAAGCACTGCCTGATACCTTCCTTCTCAAAGAACTCATGTATAAGAAGAGACTCAAACTCTGTGCCATGATCACTTCTGATTAATGCAACATGAGTAGAGAACTCAATTTGTATGGTCCTGAGAAAATCTGTAAGAACCTTGAATGTATCTGACTTAGCTCTCAGAAGTGCTACCCAACTGAATCTGGAGAAGTCATCAACAATCACAAAAGTGTAAGACTTTCCTCCTAGGCTTTGTACTGCAATGGGTCCAAATAGATCCACATAAAGCAAATACAAAATCCTAGGTGAATCACTTTTATTAATGGATTTGAAACTAGTTTTAGTTTGCTTGCCTAATTGACAAGTCTTGCAAAGGTTTTCCTTCTTGTAGGGGCCAGAAGGTAAACCTCTAACAAGGTTGTCTTTGGATAACCTAGCTATATTCTTAAGGTTTACATGTCCTAGTCTTTTATGCCACAACTCATTTTGGTTACTAGTGATATTGACTAAACAAACATCAGTTTTGGCAGAAATAAAATCTACTAGATATATGTTACCTTGTCTAATTCCAATTAAAACAGTTTTATTTTCATTATCAATAATAGAACAAGAGGTAGAGTTAAAGTGTACCTGATAACCTTCATCACATAATTGACTTATGGATATTAGGTTATGTTAAAGTCCTCTTACATATGCTACTTTCTTGAAGGTAACTATTCCAATCTTTACTGCTTCATATCCTTCAGACTGGCCACTATTTGAATCTCCAAAAATCACCTTTGGTCCTAGCTTGGACTTGTAATTGGATAAATTGGCCTTGCTGCCTGTCATATGCTTGGAGCAACCACTGTTCAAGTACCAAGTCTGACTTACCCTTGGACAGCTCTTCACCTGTACCTGTAATGAAAAACAAAACTCAATTGTTCTTGACCCAGGTTACCTTGGGTCCTTTATTTGGTTGAAAATAAAAGCTAGATATAACTGATAAAGCAGGTTGAGATTTATAACCTAAGGGGTGATATCTCCTAGGTGGAATAACCCAATCAGCTACTGGATTAAATGATTTATTAGTTGGCTTAGAATTTCTATAAGAGAAATGATTTAAGTTTGGTCTTTCTAGGTTCGATCAATATCTGTAAGTTCATCAACCAGAGTTCGATGAATAGGGCTGAGATCGTCGATCTCTGCTCAGAGAATGACAGTAGTCATTTTTTGTGCCCCAAGTTCGTCGACCTCTGCTCGACGAACCATACCAAGTTCGTCGATCGCAGTTAGACGAATTGTTATTACTAAAGTTTGCGTTCAGCGTTCGTCGATCTGGGTTCGACGAACTGGCCACATTTCGTCGATCTGAGTTCGACGAATGCTGTTGAACCTTGTTTTTATTTGCTGTTTTCTGATTTGTATTCTTCTTGTCTATGGGTCTTGGGTTATTTTCTGACATTGGTTTGTCTGTTATCTTTTCTTTTCCCTTGACAGAAACAAATTTAATGGGGGTTGTAAGAATATTCTTCTTAATTATGGGAGGCAAACCTGATGATGCACCCAAGCCCAGCTTGCCATTTAATCTGGCATTCACTGTGCATGTTATGTCCATCAGCTTGAGACTTCTCCCATTGAGAGATTGTTCAAGTTGCTTGGCCTCACATAATTTAGATTTTAAGTTGATTATCTGTTCATTGGCTAAAGTTAGTTGATCTTTTAATTTAATATTTTCTGAGTTAACAGATTCAAAATTTCCTAGTCTTTCTCTAAGGGTTTTTATTTCTTTCTCTGAATGAATTAAATCTAAGCACATAGTTTTGAATTCAATTTTAAATAAGTCAGAATTAAAATCAAAGCTTGAAAGAACCAGATCTGCATCTGAGTCTGAGGCTGCTTCATCTTCAGATTCTCCTTCTGATCCAGAATTGCTCCTGGAGGCATCAATTGCCATAAGGCAAACCTCCTTGGATCTTGCTTCTTCCTCTTCTTCACTTGAGCTGGAAGAGGATGATTCTTCCTCTGTATCACTCCATGTCTCAGCAACAAAGCCCTTGTCTTTCTTTTTATACTTGCTGGAAGAGGGTCTGCTGCTGTGTTTTCTCCTGGAGTCCACCTCTCTATTTTTCTCCTTCTTCTGATTTTCTGGACATTCAGAGATGTAATGTCCAGGCTTCCTGCATCCAAAGCACACAACCTCCTTGGTTGGTGTCTTGTCAAATCTGGGCTTATCATCCTGCCTGGATGATTTTCTTCTGAAATCCTTTCTAGCCATCTTATAGAATCTTTTTACAAAGAGGCTCATCAGTTCTTCATTTGATGTTGAGGTCTCACTTTCCTCAGATGCTTTGAATGCTATACTGTGATCCTTTCTCACTGGGGTTGTTGACTTCTGTTCAGCTGCTTCTCTTGATTTTATCAGTTGCTCATAAGACTTTAATTTGCCTAGCAGAGATTCAGTTGATATCTCATTTAGGCTTCTGGCTTCTTTGATAGGCCAGATTCTTGAATCCCAAGACCTGAGGAAGCACATCAAAATCTTATCATTCACCTCTAAAAGGGTGATGTCTTTATACAAGGTTTTGAGCTCATTGATGATTGAGCTCAACTTGTTGTACATTTCAGCCACTGATTCAGTCTCATCCTTCTTAAAATTCTCATACAGGGATATGAGATTTGATCTCCTATCTTTCCTTTCATCTGCTGAACCAGCTACCATTTGGTTGAGGGAATCTCAAATGGCCTTGGCTGAGGTGCACTCAGCCACCTTCTGAAATATGTCATCTGACATAGTTTGAGCCAAGATATTCATTGCCTTTGCATCTGCAATTTTGGCTTTCTTATAGGCATCATTATTTTCTGGAGGAGGTACTGCAGTCCTGTTGGTAGAAGTGCTTGTAGAAGCTGCAGGTGCTGGAGGTACTCCTGTCAAGATGGAAGCAAAAATATACTCATCAATAGAATTCATATACAATTTGATTCTTGCCTTCCAGATGGCAAACTTATTAAGATTGCATACTGGAGGTCTGATGCTTGCATAATCTTTGTTTTGAGTCATGTCTGTGAGGAAATAAATCTAATAATAAAATCAAAACAAACAGATCTAGCTAGAGGGATCTTTATGATTCAGGTGTTAGCCTGTACAACCACTTGATCTCTAAAGGTGTGGTATTTTAACCAACCTGCCTCTGATACCAATTAAAAGTGAAGGTAGATCTGAAATACTCTAGAGAGGGGGTGAATAGAGTATTGTGCTCTCTTACAAAACTTTACAACTTTTGTTGTAATCCTAAGTGAACAAGTCAGTAAATAAAATAAAATAAGCACAGCAACCTAAACAATCACAGATCATAACCAAAAAAAAAGAAAAAGGGGCAACTAGATGACACAAGAAATTTATAGTGGTTCCCCAACCTGGGTACATCCACTCTTCTACCACCCTGGTAGGAATCCACTCAGGTTTTTGATCAGGTGTCTGATACCAATGAGCTTTTGTTCAGGTGATCAAAAACAAAAACCTCAAGTCTTTTGGTAGGAGACTTGCAACCAGGAATAATTTTGAAGGGAATTAAAACCCTATACAGAGGATGGAAAAAGGGGTGATGGGGTCTTCTCTTTCTCAATATCATTTGAGAAGACTTGGGATTGATGTTAGCAGATTTGCTCCCCTTGAGATCTTGAAAGGATCAGGAATACTGGAGTACTGCTTCAGGGTGATAGGTCTTCAAAACTTGAATGCCTGGACTAGAGATTGCTTCAGGAACTTCTTTGACAGATAGATTAATTTGTTGTCCTTCTGAAGTTGTCCTGTAGGATTGAAGGAAGAAGTCTCTTGATAGTGATTGTATGTTCTTCTTCTTCTTGAAGAAATTATTCTCTGGCCTGGGCAGATTACAGTAAAGAACTTTTTGATTGTTGTAAGATTGTTCTTCTTTGTAATGTCTGTCTGTGTGTCTGGTATGTGTTGTACTGTTTGATCCTTTATTTTCTAACTTTTTACTGTCTGGAGAACAACCGAAATTTGAATGTTTGAGCAGTAATTGCAGTCGGCCTGGAAAGGAAGCGGCAATCAATGATTTCCCTAACAGTCCCATGGAAAAACGGCATGTAATACTCCATAGTCAATGCGCGTTCTAACGGTAACATTCTGAGAAGATTGAGTATTAATTACTGAGAAATCATCGCCAAGAAAAGGGACGGGAAAACTGGAGAAGACCTAGTCTGGAATCGTCGAATGATGAACACAATTCGTCGAGCTGAGTTTGAGTTCGTCGAGCTGAGCTTGAGTTCATCGAGCTGAGCTTGAGTTCGTCGAGCTGAGCTTGAGTTCGTCGAGCTGAGCTTGAGTTCATCGTGCTGAGCTTGATGAGTTCGTCGACCAGACAATAACAATTAGTCTTCAAGGGATACTTGTCAATTCTGCTTCAATCTTCATCGAACTGACAATCTTCATTCGTCGAGCTGAAATCCAGATTCGTCGAATAGATAATCATCACATTTAATCTTTATTCTTCGAACAGAGATCCAAATTCGTTGAGCAAAGATTCTAGTTCATCGACCAAAGCCTGAAGTTGGACTTAGAAAAAATCTGAAGTTATCCTGACTTTGGCTTGTTGAAGAATTTCAGTCTTCGTCGAACAGAGAATAAGGATCATCGAGCTCAGCACAAAGTAATGTCTCAAGATCGCCGAGCGCAGAACACCTTTCGTCGAGCTGAGTTCGACAAACATCGAACTCATTTTACTTGGTCTTGAAATCTTATAATTCTGGAGTCTCTGATGTTCTTGTTGATAGCTGGTCCATCTGAAGTTGACTCTAAGGACTTGGCCTAGACTCTAGGACACAAATTGACCCTGGCTGTACATGATGGGTCACATCCTAAGTTAGTGAACCTAGCCCAAATCAACTAGGGATCCAACAAGAAACATGTTTGTTTGCTTGGGACATCCAAACCTGTTTATAGCTTTACATGTTATTATTTTTGCATACTAAGTGTTGACCTGCAGGGTGATGGAGTACCCCAGGGTCCGTTAGTGACTGCCAGGAGGAGATGTGTTGGTTACACAGTTGAGGTCACCCTTTGCTGACCCACGTTACCACAAATTTTTACTGGGCAAGGATCGCAAACAGGAGCAAGCTCTCCAGCCAAAGGGGCCTAAGACTCATGAAGTGAACCTTTATTTGCTTATGTTTTGATGTTATGATATGATCCTTAATGTACAACCCGTATTCGTCGAGAGTGGGTCCTACCACAGCCAGGTCGGCAGAAGTCAAGGTCAACAAGTTAAGGCAGGAGTAAAAGACAGAATTCAAGATCGTGGAAGGACTAGGCGAGTATAGGCGAGCTCCCCTCGCATATTCGCCAGGTAGGCGACTAAGCGAGATACTCGCCCCGCCAGTGCGAGTTCCTCTGGAAGTCGCCTAGTCGCTAGGGGGGTGGGGTATAAATATGACCCCCCTGGTTTTGTCTATAAATAGGACCCCAGGGGTACGAGGTGAGGCAATTAAAATCCTCGGCAGGATACTCGCGCGCTTCATTTTCGAGATACTAGCCGAGTCTTGGATTCCTTTTCCTTGGATAGCAAGTCGCTACCTTGCGACTTTACCAGCTAGCTTCCCTTGTACCCAGTTCGACCATCTTTGGTTGAGAATGGGCTGCTCCTTTCGAGCATCCGGGTACGTGGTGGGACCTTCCTGCCGCAACATCTGGGGTTCTGTTTGACCTGATTCTTCGTTCTAGTCACCATAGCCGTCTGATCTAGCTCCTGAACCAGTAACCTTAGGCAGCTTTGGTCCGAATTCTGAGGTTGGGATTTTTCCTGGATTCAACACTTGGTGCGGTGAGCGTGGATCGCGGCAAAGGAGAAAGTTTGGAAGTTGAGTGACATGGCCATTGGTGGCAAGCAAGGAGAGTTGGTCGGCAACTCGACGGGAGGAGGATACGCCGCACGAGGTGGCGAGTTTGTAACAGTGGCCGCATTTGAAGAGTTCACGAAGAAGATTGAGCACACCATTATCGCCGGGTTCGGTCAGCGCCCAGAGGTCACGGCGACTTCTCCCCGTCGCCTGACGCTGCTAGAAGAGGAAAGGCCGTCAAGGCGAGCTGGAAAGGATCCCGCTTGGGCAATGGAAGAGCAACCGATACAGTCGCGACATTACCCGACGAGTTGCTAGGGGGTCCGTTTTCGGGATCCAATGTCGCCGGCGAGATGCAGGGATACTCGGCACTATGGCGAGTACGACGTCTCCAGCGAGGATGAAACTCGTCACCGTCAGGGAGGGAGGAGCCCCTTCTGTGACGAGATCCTCATCGCTCCAGTTCTAGAAGGGTTCAGGGAACCCGTTCTCACTTACTACTCCGGCAGAGACGACCCCGTCAGACACTCCAGTGGTTTGAATACGTCGTCTCCATCCGCAACATGTCTGATGCCTTTAAGTGCAAGTTCTTCTCCATCACCATCAAGGGGAACGCTAGGGATTGGTTCCATCAACTACCGGCAGGGTCCGTGTACTACTTCTCAGATCTGCGTCGGGGCCTTATGGCGAGGTTCGTGACATCGAAGAAGAGGAAGAAGGAAGCGACATGCCTCTTCAAAATCGTCCAAGGGCAGCATGAGAGTTTGGGTCATTACATCGACCACTTTCAGGAGGAGATTTTGGAGGTGGAGGAAGTGGACAACTTTACCTTGATGCTGGCCCTAAAGTTCGGGTTGAAGCAAGGATTGTTTAGTCTGGAGATGGAGTCCAATCCCCCGAGATCTTTTGAAGAAATTATAGAGAAGGCGAACACTTTTGTTTGGGGAGAGAGAAGAACAAGGATTTTTTGGCGAGGCTAGATGGGGAGATTGCGACGGAGAGGAAGGGAGCAAGACCTTCGGGGTCAAAGTCAAGGAGGACGCCAGAAAGGCGAGAGGAGAGGAAGAAGGAAGAACCAAGGAGAGAGGAGAGAAAGAAGAAGGAAGAACACAGGAGGGTTGAAGAGAGGAGGCAGGAGAGGCCTTAAAGGCAGGAATAGAGAAGGCCGACGGAAGCTCGGGAAGGAGGAAGGGGGGAAAGACGATTCCAGTATCCAGAGAATCGCCCCTAATAGAGACCAGCAAGGAAGCAGTACCAGGAAGAGAGGAGGAATTGAAATCGACAGGAGGGAGGCCGAGGAGGAGGAAGAAGGGAGACGATGTCCATCGCTCGCCAAGATAACAAGCAGCGCCAGAGGGAGCAGCGAGCGATGCTCCAGGAGGCAGAGATTCCCCTCTACTGCGATATTCATCAGGTAGAGAGGCACGGGACCTTGGCTTGCCCCGAATTTTGGGAAGCAAGGAGGAGGCTGGAGGCGGTAGCGGCAGAAAGAGAGTAGTAGAGGCAGGAGGCCCCAGTGGGGCAGGTAGCATTCCAAGCTCCGACGAGGAGGAGGAATGAGGACCGAGTCGACCTGGGAGGTCGCGGGGAAGTAATACATGGCCCAGGAGGTGGGCATGTAGGCGTGATTAATGGAGGGGCCGGGCTTGGAGCTTCCCGTAAGGGGAGTCTCCATCAGATCTATCGGAAGAACGTCGCCTCGACGTCACAGACCCCGCCGCCATTTGAGGAGATCACCTTATCGAAGGAAATATGTTGGGGAATGAGAACCCCTTCCATGACGCTTTGGTCATTCAAGCCGCCATCGAGGACTTCACCGTCGACCGAATCCTCGCGGACAATGGTAGCTCGGTGAATGTCATCTTCAAAAGAACCCTCGTCGGACCGTGCTTTGGCTTCTCAGGAGCGAAGAAAGAGGTGGAGGGAGCAGTGGAGCTGCTGGTTACGCTCGGTGGGACGTCGATCTGATGCCGCTTCATCATCATCGATGCACCGAGCGGTTACAACGCCATCTTTGGGCGACCCCTTATCAACTACTTCATGGTCATTCCGTCGTTGTACCACCAATGCCTGAAGTACTGTCGCAGAGATGTTCAGATCAGGATCAGGAGAGATCCCAAGGCTTCCAGGGAGTGCTACTTGAATGTCGTCAGCACCAACAGCTGGATGGGTGACGCGGAGAAGCTGGAAGAGCTGCTGGAGAAGGAGAAAGGGTTGTGTGCTGTTGAGGAGGTAGAGGAGATAGAGGTGATCTCTCAAGGAGGAGAGCCAGGGTTACTGAAGGTTGGAGGATCCCTGCCGCTTGGAGGGAAGATAAAGATGGTCGCTTGCCTGCAGGACAACATTGATGTCTTCGCGTGGAGCGCCGCCGAGATGCCAGGGGTTGATGTCGATGTTGCTTGTCATCGCCTCAACCTGGATCCCGCTGTGGCCCCAGTTCGGCAAAAGCAGAGGAAGAGCACCGCCATGCTGGCCGAGCCGATTAGGGAGGAGGTTGAGAAGCTGCTGGAGGCAGGTTTTATTTCAGAGATCCAGTATCCAGGCTGGGTCTCCAATGTTGTAATGGTGGAGAAGCCTGGAGGGGGCTGGCGTCTATGTATCGATTTTTCAATGTTGAATAAAGCTTTCCCGAAGGATTGCTACCCCTTGCCTCAAATCGACGTGCAGGTTGATTCCGCCGTCGGGTTTCCTGTGATGAGTTTTCTTGATGCTTTTTCAGGGTATCACCAGATCCGGATGCATCCCCCGACTGCCGGGATGTCTCTTTCATAACCAGCGACGGCTCCTATAGCTACAAGATGATGCTATTCGGGCTCAAGAATGCAGGAGCGTGTTGGAACACCCTATTACTAATTTGGGTCAGGATCACTATGTCTCTAGGAACCTTTGCTTGACCTTCTGTATAGCTTAATAGGTCAATTAGAAATGAGTCTAAGGGTTAGAAGACTAGGTTTGGAAGCTGCCCTGAAGACCAGGATTCTCTGTCTGGAGACTAAGTCTGATCGTCGAGCTCAGCATGACGATTCGTCGAACTCAGATCGACGATCGTCTAGCTCAACTTCGACAGATCGTCGAACTCCATTCGACGATCGCTGAGCTCAACTTCATTATATCGTCGAACTCCATTCGACGATCGGTGAGCTCAGTTCGACGATTTTGACTCTGCTTTGGATCTTCATCTCTGAGCTCAGTTCGACGATCTTTGAGCTCAGATCGACGATATTTTGCTGCTGTATGTTTCCAGATCGCTGAGCTCAGCTCGACGATAGCAGAGCTCAGTTCGACGATTACAGATAACTTCCAGGATGTTTCTAAGTTCAAATTCAAATCAGTTAGGAGTTATTCTGCAATTAATTCAGAGATTTCCTAGCCGTTTTCATTCATTTCTGGACCAAGTTTCAAGGAATCTTTAAAGGAATATTTCTGTGGACTTTCCTCCAGAAGAGATTTGGCAATTAAGGATGTAATCAATGCAGGCCAACGGCTATTCTTGACAGAGAATGTTATTCTATTCTGTACCAGAGAATAAAAGACAGAATGTTTTTGAATCTCTCACAAGAACACACAATACAGAGAGAGAATACAGATTACAGAGACACATTCAAAAATCTTCTGTCACAAAGAATTCTCAAGAACACTCATCCAAGGAGATCAAGCTTTCTCAAAATCTTCAGATCTCTGTAGTTTTCAAAGTGTTCAAGGGCAACATATTTCCAGACTCCAGACATTCAACATTTCAGATATTGCTGAAATCATCCATTGCTGGAGTTCAATCTTTGAAGGCCTATCACCCTCAGCAAAGCTTTTCTTCCTGAAGATCTCAAGGATTCAGGGGGAGCTTTGACATCAACACAATCCACATAGTCTTCTCAGTTGTTTGAGAAAGAGAAGACTTCCATCACTCTCTCACCCCCACTCTGTAAAGGGTTTCTCAAACTCCCTTCAAAAGTTTGAGCTTGGTTTTTGAGCACCTTGTCAAAAGCTCATTGGTGGCAAGACACCTGATCAAAAAATCTGCTTTGGTTTTTGAGCACCTTATCAAAAGCTCATTGGTGCCCAGGACACCTGATCAACTCATCCTGCAGTGGATTCCTACCTAGGGTGGTAGAAGAGTGGATGTACCCAAGTTTGGGGAACCACTATATTTCCTTGTGTCTTCTGGTTTTGCTTGTGTTTATGTTTGTTTCTGGCCTTGATTTTGCTGTGCTTAGTTTTTGTTTAACTTAGTGCTGTGATTAGATTTATTATTGCTTCCCTGCTCACACATATTACAACAATAGTTGTAAAACTTTCAAAGAACCATATACTCTATTCACCCCCCTCTAGAGTATATCAGATCTAGCTGTTCTTTAAATTGGAATCAGAGGGAGGTTAGTTAAACATACCATACCTAATTGGTTATACAGGCTAACACCTGAACCCAAAGATCCCAAGTTAGATCTGTTTTTTTTTCTTTTGTATTTTATTATTAGATTTTGTTTTTACAAATCATGGCCCAAAACAAAGATTATGCTAGCACCAGACCTCCAGTGTGCAATCTGTCAAAGTTTGCACTCTGGAAAGCAAGGATCAGACTTTACATGAATTTAATTGACGAAGATATTTTAAATTCTGTTTTGACAGTATGTCCAAGACCCCCAGAGAATACAAGTACAAATGCTGTTCCACCTCCATCAGGAACAGATGCTGATGTCAAGAAATGGAAAGTAGCTGATGCCAAGGCTATGAACATCTTGGCCCAGACAATGTCTGATGACATCTTTTAGAAGGTGGCTGAATGCAATTCAGCAAAGGAAATTTGGGACAAACTTTCTGAAATAGTCTCAGGCTCAACTGATGAGAGAAAGGATAGGAGATCCCATCTCATCTCTCAATATGAGAATTTCAAAAAGGTAGAGACTGAGTCAGTGGGAGACATGTACAACAGGCTAAGTCTAATTGTCAGTGAACTCAGGACATTGGACAAAGAGATCTCTCTAACAGAACTTAATGACAAGATCCTAATGTGCTTCCCCAGCACTTGGGACTCAAGAATCTGGCCAATTAAGGATGTCAGAAGTCTGAATGAGATCACTACTGAAGCTCTGTTGGGTAAGCTCAAATCTTATGAGCTACTCATCAAGAATAGAGAGGAAGAACAGAAGGCTGCTTCACCAGCCACAAGAAAAGAGAAGACCATAGCATTCAAGGCAACTGAGGATCTGCCTGAAGATAAAGCTACAGGCAATGATGAACTACTCAGTCTGCTGGCCAAAAGATTCTACAAGATGGCCAGAAAGGACTTCAGAAGAAGATCATACAAGGAGCAGGATAAGCCAAGGTATGACAAGTCCATTAGTAATAATAGTAAAGACATTATTTGCTTTGGTTGAAGGAAACCAGGACACATAGTTCCTGACTGTCCAGAGAACAAGAACAAGGACAGAAGGGACAGGAAAGAAAGAAAAAGGAGAAAGACTCCAAAAGGAATGGCAATGGACAAACCTTCTTCAAGCAAAAACAAGCATACAAGAAAAGGGTTTGTTGCTGAATCCTGGAGTGAGACAGAAGAAGAGTCAGAAGCCTCATCCAGCTCCAGTGATGATGAGGATGATGCAGAAGAAAAGGAGTTCTGCATGATGGCAATCAATGCCTCACAGCACAATTCAGAGGAAGAGGAGTCAGAGTCAGACTCAGAGACTCAACCTGAAGAAGATCAGGTAATTGGTTCTTTTGATTTTAGTTCAGAAGATTTTAAATCTGAATTTAAAGCACTGTGTTTAGACCTGCTAAAGTCTGAGAAAGAGATTATCTCTCTCAGAAATCAATTATCTGAACACAATACTTTAAAGTCAGAAAACCTCAAACTCTCTCAGGAGTTGGAGTGCTGTAGGGAACAGATAGCTTCACTGAAAAGTGAGCTCTCTGAGGCCAAGAAGCTTGAAGAATCCCTTAATGGGAGAAGCATCAAGCTGATGGACATCACAAGCACAGTGAACTCCAGATTCAACAGTACACTGGGCTTGGGTGCTTCATCCAGCCAACCTATAGTCCTAACAACTCCAATCAAATTCATTTCTGACAAAGGAAAGGGAGTTGTAGAGGTTGCTAGGAAAAATTCTGATCTGCCTCAGAAAACTAAGTCCCAGCAGAAATCGTCGAACGTAGATCGACGATCGCCGAATGAAGATCGACGATCGCCGAACGCAGCTCGACGATCTCAGGCAAAATCGTCGAACGTAGATCGACGATCTCAGCCAAAGTCGTCGAACGCAGGTCGACGATCTCAAATACCTGACCTCAGCCATAGTCGACCGTCGAATGGAGCTCGACGATCTGACCCAAGATCGTCGAACGCAGCTCCAAGATCGTCGAACAGAGGTCAAAGCTCTGGAAAATTTTTCAAAGGCAAATCAAAATTGAATCCTAAGGGTCCTTCATCCCAAATCTTTAACCCTTATACTGAATGGATTATACCTCCAAGGAGATATCATCCTGAAGGATATAAGAGTCAACCAGGGATGTCTTTCATTTCAGAATTTAAAGGTTATCAACCTAGGCCCAAGGTAAACTGGGTCAAAAACAAATGAATTGTTTTATGTGCAGGTGAAGACCTATCCAACATCTAACCAGCAATGGTATTTGGATAGTGGGTGCTCTAAGCACATGACAGGGAATAAGGACAACCTCACATCCTTCAGAGCCAAGCTTGGACCCAAAGTTATCTTTGGTGATTCAAACTTTGGACAGACTAAAGGATATGGTGCAGTCCAGATTGGTTCAGTAACTTTCAAGAAGGTAGCTTATGTGGAAGGACTGAAGCACAACCTAATTAGCATCAGTCAGCTGTGTGATGAAGGCTACCAGGTGACCTTCAGCAAAGCCTTATGCAAAATCAAGTCAGAGGACAACACAACTGTGTTGACAGGTAAAAGTAAAGGTAACATCTATCTAGTAGATTTTCTTTCAACTGATGTAGATATCTGCTTGTTTAACTCTGTCTGTAGACCAAATATTTTATGGCATAAGAGATTAGGACACCTAAACCTTAGAACTATTGCTAGGCTATCCAAAGACAACCTTGTTAAAGGACTACCTTCTGGCCCCTACAAGAAGGAAGGACTCTGCAGGGCTTGTCAATTAGGCAAGCAAACTAAAAAAGTTTTAAGTCACTTAATAAGAGTGATTCACCTAGGATATTGTATCTGTTACACATGAATCTCTTTGGACCCATCACAGTACAAAGCCTAGGAGGGAAATCCTACACTTTAGTAGTTGTAGATGACTTCTCTAGATTCACTTGGGTGTTCTTTCTAAGGAAGAAGTCTGATAACTTTAAGTGTCTGACAGAGTTTCTCAAATGTATACAGATTGAGTTCAATACTCACATTGCCCTGATCAGAAGTGATCATGGGACAGAGTTTGATTCTCTTCTTATGCAAGAGTTCTGTCAGAGTGAAGGGATCAGGCATACTTTCTCAGCTCCTAGAACTCCTCAACAAAATGGGGTAGCTGAAAGGAAAAATAGAACCCTTATTGAATCTGCCACCACATTGTTGTCAGATGCTCACCTACCTCTATCCTTTTGGGCAGAGGCAGTGAACACCTCCAACTATGTGCTGAACAGAAGTCTGATACATAAACTAAAGGGAAAGACTCCCTATGAATTACTCAAAGGGAAGAAACCTAAAGTTGACTATTTTAGAGTCTTTGGTTGTATTTGCTACATTCACAATAATGACAAGAAATATTTAGCAAAATTTCAAGCCAAAGCTGATGAAGGAGTGTTTTTGGGATACTCCATGATCAGCAAGGCCTATAGGGTCTATAATAAATCATCTTTAAAAATTGAGGAATCTGTTCACATTTCATTTGATGAAACTAACATGTCTTTCAAGGAGAAGATTTCTTCTACCATAGAACCTTTGCAGGAACAGTCTCTAGTTGAAGACTTGAACAAGTTACAGGTTACTCAAGAGGATGAAAGCAGTGAAGATGAAGGAAATGCTCAACACATTGAAGAACAACTTGAAGAGCCAGTTGTTGTACCACAAGAGGAAACAACAACACAGGTTGGTGAACAATCAACACCCCATGTTGATTTAGTAACATCAAGAGACCATCCAATTTCCCAAATAATTGGAGAAATCTCATCTGGTGTGCAAACCAGAAATCAAGTCAACCAAAACCTGTTGCACACCTGCTTCCTGTCTCAAATTGAACCTCAGTCCATTCAAGATGCAGAGCAAGATCCACACTGGATCATTGCAATGCAAGAGGAGTTGCATCAATTTGAGAGGAACAAAGTATGGGAACTAGTGCCAAAGCCTAAGGATCATTCCATTGTTGGAACAAAATGGATATTCAGAAACAAATTGGATGATCAAGGAGTAATTATAAGAAACAAGGCAAGGCTAGTTGCTCAGGGATACTCTCAAGAAGAAGCAATCGACTACGACCAGACCTTTGCACCTGTTGCAAGATTGGAAGCCATCAGAATATTTCTAGCTTATGCAGCTCACAAAGGCTTCAAAGTATATCAGATGGATGTCAAAAGTGCTTTCTTAAATGGAGACATCAAAGAGGAAGTTTATGTCAGACAACCTCCAGGTTTTATCTCTCCAACTTTTCCTGATTATGTTTATAGACTGAACAAAGCATTATATGGTCTCAAGCAAGCTCCTAGAGCATGGTATGAGACCCTAGCATGCTTTCTCTTGGAAAATGGTTTTATAAGGGGTAGGGTAGACCAAACTCTTTTTATTAGAACCCATAAGTCCCATACCCTACTAGTACAGATTTATGTAGATGATATCATTTTTGGTTCTACTGACAGAAGGTTTTCTAACCTAATGCATTCTAAATTTGAGATGAGTAGCATGGGTGAGCTATCCTTCTTCCTAGGATTGCAAGTCAAGCAACATGCTGAAGGCATCTTTATTTCTCAAACCAAATATGCAAATGAACTGGTTAAGAAATTTGGTATGTCTGAAGCATCTTGTATGAAAACACCCATGCCTACTAATGCTGTATTGGATGCTGATGAACATGGGAAACATGTTGATCAGACAACATATAGAGCAATGATTGGCTCTTTACTGTATCTTACAGCTAGTAGACCAGATATAATGTTTGCTACATGTATATGTGCTAGGTTCCAAGTAAGCCCTAGAGAGTCACACCTAACTTTAGTAAAGAGGATTCTCAGGTATGTTAAAAGTTGTCCAAATCTAGGTCTCTGGTATCCAAAAGATTCAGCATTTGATTTAACTGGATTCTCTGATGCTGATTATGCTGGATGCAGAATTGACAGGAAAAGCACCAGTGGAACTTGTCAGTTCCTTGGTGACAGACTTGTCTCTTGGTTTTGTGAGAAACAAACATCTGTGTCAATTTCAACTGCTGAAGCTGAATATATGGCTGCAGGCAGTTGTTGTTCACAAATCTTGTGGATTCAAAACCAATTCCTAGACTATGGCTACAACTTAGAGAAGTCTAAAATCTTTTGTGATAACACAAGTGCTATTTCTATAGCTCAAAATCCAGTCCTCCATAGTAGGACAAAACACATAGAGATTAGGCATCACTTCTTAAGGGATAATGTTGAAAAGAATAAAATTGAATTACAATATATCCCAACTGATTTACAAAGGGGAGATATTTTCACCAAGCCTTTGGATGAAAAGAAACACACCTTCTTCCTAAATCAGTTAGGAATGTTAGATGGAGGCAGTCTTAAATAATTTCCAAGATTTTGAAAGCTTAAAAATTGACCAAGACTAGGCAAACATTCTGATTTTTCTTAGTGTCTAGAATTTTTCTGATCTCTGAACTGCGCTCGACGATTTGCCCCAAGATCGTCGAACTGAGATCGACGATTTCCGAAATCGTCGAACTGAGTTCAGCGTCTCTCAGATAGTATGAACTATCTCTTCCGGTCAACGATCGTCGAACGGCGCTCGACGATTCTGTTCTCTGAACGATCGTCGAACGGAGCTCGACGCTCTCCAATATCGTCGAACGGAGATCGACGATATTGAAAACTCTTCAGATTCCTTTAGAAGCCTCGATCGTCGAACTGAGTTCAACGATCTTTCCAATTCTGCGTCGAACCCTAATATAAAACTCTTTTTTCGTCGTCGTTCTCTTTTGCGCTTTCGATTTCTCTGCAAGAATTTTCTTTCCCTCCAAACAGTTCTACACTTGGTCGTTTTGTTTGTTGCATTTTTGCAGGTACAAAGGGCTGTGTCAGTTGCTGTTCTTGCTGCAATGAAGTTTGATGTCGGGTTTGATATTGATATAGAATCATTCAGCACCACTAACAAGGTTTTTCAAGACATACTGGTATTATTTAAAGACCAGAACTTGACTGCCATAATGACCACCAGGATTAAGCTGGCTTCTGATGAAATCAAGGAGTGGGTTTATACTGCTCATAATGAAGATAACTCTACCATAGTTGGGTCTATAGCTAGAAATCAGGTACCCTTGACCCCAACCATTCTATCAGAAGTTTTTGAATTAAGAAATGGAGAAGATTCTGCTGAGTTATCTAGAGAAGAATATTCTGAACTGCTTGCCAGGATGGGTCATCCAGAGGGAAACCCTAGCAAGCTCTTCAAAAGGAACTTGTCTGTATAATACAGGTTCATGGCAGATGTGGTGGGGAAAGTGCTACTGGCAAAGCACTCTGCCCATGATACTATATCAAGATATCAGCTCTGCCTCATGGGAGCTCCTGTGGACAAAAAGAATCTGAATTGGGGAGAGATTTTCTTTGACCTCATCAAAAAGAAAATCAACAAAAGTTTTGTTAATTTTGGGAGAATTATTAGAGTATTTCTGCAGCACAGGTGCCCTGCCTTGCTGGTCTCCTCTGGAGTTCATATCAATGCATCCAAGAGACTGACCTGTGCCCTCTTTGGAAAGTGGGACAGGCACATCAGCAAGCCTAGCAGCCCCTCCTCCAGTGCTCCTTCAGGCACAAGGACTCAAAGAGTAACTCCTCCACAGGTCTCTGCCCCTGCAGATGACCTGGCTGCTGCTGTTGCCTCTTCTCCTCCTCCTCCAATTCCATCCCTTCCCATACCATCCACCACTCCAGCTCCATCCACCATCACCATATCCAGCCCATCTCCAACATCAACTCCATCCCCAGAACCTGTTCTTTCCACACCAGAAGAGCAATTCCAACCTCTATTCTCCTATCCTCCACCAAATGTCACCTCATCACCATCCATTCCATCCTTCACCCTACTTGATGATTCCTTTATGGATGATTCCCCATCATCTCCTCCTGAGTTACCTTCCTCCTCCACTTCCTTTCAAGACCTCCTACACCAGATCATTGATCAACCAACATTCACTCCATCCATCTCCATTCCCCTATACTCCATATCCACCCTACCAACACCTCAGCCATCCCTTCCACCCTACTCCAGCTCTCCACTTCCAGAACCTTCAGCTGCTTCCATACCTTCTACCTCTGCTCCAGCTCTTGAGCAAGTAGACCTCTCAGCCCTTGCTGACAGGCTGTATGAGCTGCTTGCCCCCAGGATCTCTCTACTATTGAAGACCTCCTTGGCTCCTCTACACCTGTCAGTGGCAGCCCTTTCTGCCAGGCTCTCTTCCCTCTTCCCTCAAGCAGCACCTACAGCAGTGTGCCTTGATCCAGACATGTCTGCATCTAGGCAGGGGGAGATGCCATATGAAGTGAATCTTCATGCTGCTGCTGCTGCTACTTCTGTAAGCTCTCTGTCTGCTGCTGCTGTTAGCTCTACTTCTTCTGCTGCTCCTCCTCTTGTTGTTGTTGCTGTGCCTCCAGAAAGTCAGATTTCAACTGCAGTTCTTGCAATAGACCTCAGGTCTTTGCTATCAGTTTTTGATTCTGCTTACTTTAGCTGTCTGCCAGAGGTCCATGCTGTCCAGCCTCCAGAAGATTTATCCAAGGCACTTGTGCCTTTTTCTTGCTGTGACCCTAGCATGATCACCTCCTTTGTAAATTCAGTAATTGTTGCTGCTTCTTCTGAAGAAAGGATTGTTGATACTACTGCTCCTGAGAATATTGATACTGCTGCTGAAGTTCCTACTGGTTCTGATGAACCATCTTCCAAGGACATTCTGATGTCAGAGGCCACTGAATTTGAGCCTTTTGCAGTCTTTGATGATGTTCCTTCTGTTTCTGCTGCTGCTAGTGAAGTTGTTGCTGTTGTCACCTGTCCAGAACCTACTGCTGCTGCTGTTGTTGTTTCTGCTTCACCTTCTCCATCTGCTGCTGTCCCTGTTGTTACCATCTCAACACCTGCTGCTGCTGCTGTTTCAACTTCTGCCTCATCTGTCTCTGTTCAGCTTAAAAAGGACTTGATGAAGAAAATAGATGCTCTCTATGAGGACCAGAGCTCTGAATCTGATGAATTTAAAACAGACTCTGATGATTCTTCTGCCACCATTGCTAAGAAAAGGAAGGCAAGGAGCAAAGCAATGAAAAGGGTACCTCCTGCTAAAGTTAAAGATAACAATGATATCCTATATTACATTCTGCATGATTGCCCAATCACTGAACACTGGATGCAATACTCCAAGAACCAGTTGAAAGCAATGAAGAAAAAGAGAAAATATGAGAAGGGTTCATCCCAATTCCAGCACTCTCATCCTCCTCCACCACCTCCTCCTGATGCAGGTGCAGGTGGAAGCTCTGCAAGTCAACCCCCAGCCAGAAGTCAGGCTCCCTATCAACCTCATGCCAGATCTTACCATAGGGGAGGCCAATCCAGGGGATCTCAATCAAGGAGAGGAGGATATAGAGGTAATCAAAGAGATATTCAAGTATATTCCAAAGGGTACTCCAGGCAGCACCCATATTCTAGGGGAGGACAAACTTCTTCTGATACAACTTCTGGTCCTTTCCCCTACAAGCTGAAAGAGACTGTGTCTGCCAGGCCTCCTCAAGACAATCCTTCCAACAGGTATGAACCACCTGTACCTTTTGAGGATCCTGAAAATAATCCAGCTGCTTGGACTGCAAGGTTAAAGGAATTAGCTGCACTGGACCAAATTAAGAAGGCCAAAGAACAAGGAATAGATTCTTCCAACATTTCTACTATGTCTGAACAGAGACAAAAAGAACTAGAGAGATATGCTTCAAGTAAATTCTTTGATGCTGACAGATATATGGAATTACATCCTTCCCAGGCCTAAAAAGCAAACTTATTTGGGTGCAGCAGATGATACCAGATCCAACAAGGAAGCCCTCAATCCAAACAGAGAAATTAAACTTATTAAAGGCAAAGAGAAGAAATGATATTGTAAGGTGATAGTTTCTGTGATTTCTGATTGCTATCTGGATGATATATATCTCTGTGATTCTGCTATGTTTAGCTGTTGTTTTTATGTTTTTCTAATTGTATGTTGTTATTTAAGTTTTTCCAGAGTCTGTAAATAGTAATCCTAACCCAAATAGGGGGAGATTGTTGGAACACCCTATTACTAATTTGGGTCAGGATCACTATGTCTCTAGGAACCTTTGCTTGACCTTCTGTATAGCTTAATAGGTCAATTAGAATTGAGTCTAAGGGTTAGAAGACTAGGTTTGGAAGCTGCCCTGAAGACCAGGATTCTCTGTCTGGAGACTAAGTCTGATCGTCGAGCTCAGCATGACGATTCGTCGAACTCAGATCGACGATCGTCTAGCTCAACTTCGACAGATCGTCGAACTCCATTCGACGATCGCTGAGCTCAACTTCATTATATCGTCGAACTCCATTCGACGATCGGTGAGCTCAGTTCGACAATTTTGACTCTGCTTTGGATCTTCATCTCTGAGCTCAGTTCGACGATCTTTGAGCTCAGATCGACGATATTTTGCTGCTGTATGTTTCCAGATCGCTGAGCTCAGCTCGACGATAGCAGAGCTCAGTTCGACGATTACAGATAACTTCCAGGATGTTTCTAAGTTCAAATTCAATCAGTTAGGAGTTATTCTGCAATTAATTCAGAGATTTCCTAGCCGTTTTTATTCATTTCTGGACCAAGTTTCAAGGAATCTTTAAAGGAATATTTCTGTGGACTTTCCTCCAGAAGAGATTTGGCAATTAAGGATGCAATCAATGCAGACCAACGGCTATTCTTGACAGAGAATGTTATTCTATTCTGTACCAGAGAATAAAAGACAGAATGTTTTTGAATCTCTCACAAGAACACACAATACAGAGAGAGAATACAGATTACAGAGACACATTCAAAAATCTTCTATCACAAAGAATTCTCAAGAACACTCATCCAAGGAGATCAGGCTTTCTCAAAATCTTCAGATCTCTCTAGTTTTCAAAGTGTTCAAGGCCAACATATTTCCAGACTCCAGACATTCAATATTTCAGCTATTGCTGAAATCATCCATTGCTGGAGTTCAATCTTTGAAGGCCTATCACCCTCAGCAAAGCTTTTCTTCCTGAAGATCTCAAGGATTCAGGGGGAGCTTTGACATCAACACAATCCACATAGTCTTCTCAGTTGTTTGAGAAAGAGAAGACTTCCATCACTCTCTCACCCCCACTCTGTAAAGGGTTTCTCAAACTCCCTTCAAAAGTTTGAGCTTGGTTTTTGAGCACCTTGTCAAAAGCTCATTGGTGGCAAGACACCTGATCAAAAAATCTGCTTTGGTTTTTGAGCACCTTATTAAAAGCTCATTGGTGCCCAGGACACCTGATCAACTCATCCTGCAGTGGATTCCTACCTAGGGTGGTAGAAGAGTGGATGTACCCAAGTTTGGGGAACCACTATATTTCCTTGTGTCTTCTGGTTTTGCTTGTGTTTATGTTTGTTTCTGGTCTTGATTTTGCTGTGCTTAGTTTTTGTTTAACTTAGTGCTGTGATTAGATTTATTATTGCTTCCCTGCTCACACATATTACAACAATAGTTGTAAAAATTTCAAAGAACCATATACTCTATTCACCCCCCCCCCCTCTAGAGTATATCAGATCTAGCTGTTCTTTCAGAGCGACTTACCAGAGAATGATGGATCAAATCTTCAAGGGGCAGAAGGGGCGGAACTTGGAGGTTTATGTGGATGACCTCCTCGTCAAGAGTAAAAGTGTCGCGGAATATATAACAGATCTGGAGGAGACCTTTGCTACTCTGAGGAAGCACAAGATGCGGCTCAACCCGGCCAAGTGTATTTTCGGTGCAGGAAGGGGAAAATTTCTAGGTCACCTCCTCACTCCCAGGGGTAGTGGAACCTAATCCAGACAAGGTGAAGGTCATTCTGGAGATGGCATCGCCGAGAGATCCCAAGGAAGTTCAAAGGCTAACTGGAAGGCTGGCAGGTCTTAGGAGTTTCTTGTCCAAGGCAGGGGAGAAGTGCTTTTCGTTCTTCAAGACCCTTCGGGGGAACCAGAAGTTCGAGTGGACCGCGGAGTGTGAGGAGGCTTTCGGAAAGCTCAAACAACAGCTAACCCAAGCTTCTCTCCTCCAAGGCCCGCGGGGTAATGAAGATCTCTTCCTCTACCTGGGAGTCGGGGGGGAAGCAGTTAGTTCGGTACTGGTTCGGGAGGAAAGCAATAGGCAGCTTCCTATCTACTATGTTAGTAGAGTGATGCGGCAGGCGGAGATGAGGTACCCTATTTTGGAGAAGCTGGTATTCGCTTTGGTGGTTTCGGCTCATAGGCTCTGTTTGTATTTCCAAGCGCACTCCATCAAGGTCGTCTCCGATCATCCTCTACGAAGTATCCTGGATGGGGTGGAGCACTCTGGCAGGCTGGCAAAGTGGGCGGTGGAGCTTAGCGAGTTCGACATTTCTTCCTCTCCAAAAGTAACAATCAAAGCTCAGGTAGTGGCAGATTTCCTTGCCGACTTCTCGGCCGAGGTATAAGGAGAGGAAGGCACTTCGAGTACGGTGTCCTGGAAGATGTTTGTGGATGGAACTTCGGGCAGATATTCTGTGGGAGCCGGAGTCGTGTTCGTAAGCCCTCAGGGAACCAGGATCGAGCAGGCAGTGGAGATCCTCTTCCCAGTTACCAACAATCAGGCGGAGTATGAAGCCATGGTGGCCGGCTTGTGTCTCGCCAAGGAGTTGGGAATTCGAGATATCAGGGCCTTCACCGACTCGATGGTAGTCGCGTCCCAGATCAGAGGCGAGTTTGAGGTGAACGATCTGATTTTACAGCGGTACTTGATCAAAGTGAAAGGTTTGATCTGGGGGTTTTAATCTTTCTTTGTTGAGCACGTACCCCAAGAGGAGAATTCAGAAGCTGACTACCTTGCTAAGTACGGTCCCCGGGCTGGGGGAACTGTGACCGAACTATTCCGACCGTCCATCGAGGAAGGGGAGATGATGGAGATCGAAAAGAGGGCATCCTGGAGGGATCCATTTATTTTTTTCCTGACAACGGGTCAGATTCCTGCCAGCGAGGGAGACCAGAGTAAGTTTCGCTACAAAGCTGCCTACTATTTGCTTCAAGAAGGAGAGCTCTATCGCAAGACCATCTCAGGTCATCTGGCTCGGTGCATGTCAGAGGTTGAAGTTGTAACACCTCGCCTATAGTGAACGTATAATATGGGTCCGGCCGGGGCCCCACAACATACGGACGCCACAGCTTTAGTATTAAAAGTTGATATAGCTACCCACACTCAAAACACTTTGCACAACACAGCGGAAACACAAGCAAGACAAGAAGTTATCCACCACTAGAAGAGTAAAACAAATGGCCTTATGGCCTTACAACAAGTGTCCAAAATCAAATAATACAACAGTCATGAATGTGCCTAGCACTCCTAGTCTACCTCGGCATGCAAGCCGGATAACATGAGTCTCAAACATACAACAACACATAAGTAGAGCTACAAAAAGAAAAGCACTTCGTGAGGCTTAGGCCTTTCTGGCCGGCGAGCTAGCTCCTGCATGCGATCCTTGCCCTGTAAAATTTATTAGTAACATGGGTCAGCAAAGGCTGACCTCAAACTGTGTAACAACACATCTCCTCCCGGCCGCCCCTAACGGACTCCGGGGTACCCGTCCAACCTACAAGTTAGCACTTCGTATGCAATAATCATAAGCAAGGAAAGCAACTACAGAAATAGGCTTGGATGTCACACACATCATACATGTTCTCTACTGGTTGAGCATATAATAAAAGGGCCTACTTATGCAATCATGTATGCAACAACCCGGGTTTCACCCGAAGGCACCCTTTCTCGTATGCATCTAGCACATCATCACAACATATGGGTACTCATCAATTCCCCATTGGCATAAAGCCGCAAACAAAGGGGGTAAGACCTTTCCCCCAAACAGCGCACAGGCCGCCTCATGGAACTCTTGTAAAGGCCCCACCCACTCAAGGTCTTAGACCCGGGCTTGCCTACAAGCTCTGACGTCTCATGTCAGGATTCCAACAACACAAACTGACCGATTCTAAGAAGCCTTGCAGGACCCCACCCGCTCATGGCCTCACTGCCCGGGCTTGTCCCCATGCTTGGCATTCTCGTCAGTCTCACAGAAGGGGACTAGTCTCGTCGGGACACTCTCCGCACATGACGTGAACATCATGGGATAGCCAGCCGACCACGGAGACATAGCCACGCCTTGGCACATCACAAACCAAGACAATTCCACCCTAGTCCCTCATTTGTACTGCAGCGTTCCCGCACATCAAGGAAACCATCTCCAACTCTTGCGGAGCTAACCCTGTCCACCAAGGAAAACATCTACCGCCATGAGGAGCTAACCATGTCCGGTTCCGACTACACATACTCACTCGAGAAAAGGGGGAAAACATCACCACATCTCCAACTCTTGCCGCAACGGAAACTCTACGAATCCTTAACGTTCGTATGCAACATCACCGAGTCGGACTAATGGTCGCGACTACGGCTTCACCCACCATGCCTAATCCACTAACGGAGCGGATCTCTAATGCAAATCATGCCGGGGACGGACTCAATCGACCCGGAGGTTTCTCTTGAACCTTGGCGACCCAAAACCCCTCTCATTTGAGTGTTTGGTGCCCAAAACTAGAAAAGAAATGATGCTAAGACATGCATCCTAAGACCGAGAGGAGAAGTATCGTTACCTTCTGACTCCTCTTCCTTGCCATGGCAAAATAGCCGGATGAAAACCTTCGCAACGATCTAAGCTCCACGGATCTGGACTCGGCTCACGATTTGGAGCACCGAAACCTCTCCTACAACCCAAACTCTCCTTCTCCTTCTTCCTTGTTCTCACTTCTCTCTAGATCTTTAGTAAGAGAAAGCTTGGAGAAGAATGAGGGTTTTCAACCCTATTCTCGGACTTAACTCCTAAAGAAATGATCGGAACCATCAGATCCTAAAATCAGGAAAAGAATGGCCATGATCCGCCTGAAAAATAAAAGACCTGGGCCGAACACGGCCTGACACATGCCCGTGTCCAGGGTCGTGTGCCTCAATCGCCGTCTCAAATCGACGCGCTTGGAACAGCACACGGGCATCTGACACGCCCGTGTTTGACCCGACACGCCTGTGTCGCCACTGACACGGTCGTGTGGCCGGCCGTGTGCCTCCATTGACACGGCCCCGAAAACAACCCGAGAGGTGACACGGCCTGGGACACGCCCGTGTCCCAAGCCGTGTGCCAAGTCTCGACACTCGTCGACAGCCTTTGTGTCGACACCGCGGAAAAACGTCGAGCGAAGATCGTCGACCAAGTGGGACACGCCCTGTGACACGCCCGTGTCACAGGCCGTGTGTCCCAGTCTCGACACTCAACACTCGACACTCGTCGAGTGAACATCGTCGACTGAAGTTCGTCGACAGACCCACACGGCCTTGGACACGCCCGTGTCCTAGGCCGTGTGCCTCGTCTCGACACACTGTCGAGCGAAAGTGTCGACACCCCGAGCCGAGTGTCGACACAGGCTCGACACGCCCTGCGACACGCCCGTGTCGCAAGCTGTGCGCCCTAGTCTCTACACATTGTCGAGCGAAAGTTTCGACACCCTGGCCGAGTGTCGACACGGCTCGACACGCCCTGCGACACTCCCGTGTCGCAGGCCGTGTGCCCCCTGCCAGAAACCAAAAATTTCCACAAACGCAAATCGACCCTCTCTCAAAACTGGGGTGTTACAACTCTCCCCCACTTAACAGAATTTCGTCCCGAAATTACAAAACAAAAGGGTACAAAAACTTAACTTGTACCTGAAATGAAGAGTTCTAGATACTCTTCTAGCATGGCTTGTTCTCGCTCCCAAGAGAACTCCTCTCGACCGCAGTTGTTCCATCGGACTTTCACGAGTTTAACTTCTTTATTCTGCAACTGCCGAGTCTCCGAATCCTCTATAGCAATTGGAAGGACTCGCGTCCTCAAGTCTTCCTTAATCGGCACCGATGCCGGCTCAATCACCACACTAGCCTCCACCAAGGCTTTCCTCAAAACAGAGACATGGAAGACGTCATGCAGTCCACTCAGCTCCGCGGACAACGCCAACTGATAGGCTGCTTCTCCCACTCGTTCAACAATTTCAAAAGGGCCCAAAAACCTTGGACTCAACTTCTTGAGTCGGCGAATCCGTGAGACGCCTTTGAACGGTTTGATCTTCAAATAGACCCAATCACCTACCGCAAACTCCAACTTCCGGTGACGAGCATTAAAGTATTTTGCTTGACGGTCTTGTGCCACCTTCATACGCTCTTGTATGGTTCGTACCATATCACAAGCATCAACTACCACCTCCTTTCCCAAAATTTTGGTGTCTCCCGCCTCTGCCCAAGACATTGGTGTTCGACACCGCCTCCCATACAAAGCTTCGTATGGCGTCATTTTTATACTCGCTTGAAAACTGTTGTTGTATGCGAATTCCACCATGAAGAGGTGATCCTCCCACTTCTTGTTGAAGTCAAGAACGCACATTCTCAGCATATCCTCCATAGTACGGTTTGTTCTTTCAGTTTGCCCATCAGTTTGAGGATGGAACGCCGTACTGAACTTTAGCTTCGTGCCCAAACTCTTTTGAACTAGTCTCCAGTCCTTGGACGTAAACTGTCCATCTCGATCGCTGACTATACTCTTTGGAATCCCATGCAGTCGCACAATGTTGCGAACATACAACTCCACCAGATCCTCCACGCTGTCCTCTTTCCGATTTGGGATGAAGTGGACCACCTTGGTTAAGCAGTCCACAATCACCTAAATAGCATCATTACCCTGCTGCGATCTAGGCAAACCATGTACAAAGTCCATGGAGATGTCATCAAATTTCCATTCGGGGATTGGAAGGGGCTTCAGGAACCCGCCCGGCTTCTGACATTCGGCCTTCACCAAGGCACAAGTTTGGCAATGATTCACGTACAAAGCTACGTCCCGCTTCAGCCCCGGCCACCAAAAGGATTTCTTCATATCCAAGTACATCTTTGTAGTGCTCGGGTGAATGGTGTACTTTGTGAAGTGAGCCTCAAACATCAGCTCCTCACGGAGTTTGCCGAACTGCGGTATACAAACCCTTCCGTTCTTCCTCAGAATCTCATCAATCATCTCCCAGGTACTGCTCTCGCCCGTTTGAGCCTCCATCACAAATGGTTGAAACTCCACATCCAACCGAGTCGCTTCCCGAATGTGATCGGTCAAGTCATTCTGCACTTCAATCCAATTCAACCGAGCCACGCTGGACTCGCCTCTCGCAACATATTCCAATCCAAGGGACTCCCATTCCCGTACCAACCGCTCATCATGAGCTTCGATCCAATTCCCTTGCCCCGAGTACTTCCTACTCAAGGCATCCGCCACCACATTGGCTTTACCTGGCGTATACTGAATCGCCACCTCATAGTCTCCAAGGAACTCAACCCACCTGCGTTACCGCATTTTCAAGTCCTTTTGATCCAAGAGATACTTCAGACTTTTGTGATCCGTGAAGATCTCCACCTTTGCACCATATACATAATGCCGCCATATTTTCAACGCAAAAATTACCGCCGCCAACTCCAAGTCATGGACGGGGTAATTCCTCTCATGAGGCTTCAGTTGTCTAGACCCAAAAGCTATCACCTTGCCATGTTGCACCAAAACGCAACCCAAACCGCATCCCGATGCGTCACTGAAAATCTGAAATCCCTCGGTCCCTTGCGGTAGACTTAGGATTGGATCCATCATCAGTCTCTCCTTCAGTGCCTCAAATGCTTGGCTACACTCTTGAGTCCACACAAACTTATGATCTTTACGAGTGAGTGAGGTGAGTGGTAGAGCTATCCGCGAGAAATTCTACACGAATCTCCTATAATACCCAACTAGTCCAAGAAAACTTCGGACTTCCGCCACGGTCCTCAAGACTGGCCAATCTCTGATGGCCTCCACTTTTGTTGGATCCACTGCCACCCCATCCCCACTAATCACGTGGCCCAAAAATGCCACCTTCTCTAACCAGAACTCGCACTTGGAGAATTTTGCATACAACTGATTCTTCCTCAACACTTGCAAGACCACTCTCAAGTGGGTCTCATGCTCCACTTCCGATTTGGAATACACCAAGATGTCATCAATGAAGACAACCACAAAAAAATCCAAGTATTCCCGAAATACTCGATTCATAAGATCCATGAACACAGATGGTGCGTTCGTCAGCCCAAACGGCATCATCATAAACTCAAAGTGCCCATACCTTGTATCAAAGGCAGTCTTGGGGATGTCCTCATCCCGGATTCGCAGCTGATAATAGCCTGACTTCAAGTCCAATTTTGAATACACCACTGACCCTACCAATTGGTCGAACAAGTCATCTATCCGAGGAATCGGATACTTATTCTTGACGGTCAATTTATTCAGCTCTCGGTAGTCTATGCATAGCCGCATGCTACCGTCTTTCTTCTTTACAAACAACACCAGCGCACTCCACGGTGAAGAACTGGGTCTGATATACCCTTGCTCCAACAATTCATGTAACTGTACCTTAAGTTCAGCCAACTCCTTTGGTGCCATCCTAAACGGAGGACGTGACACCCACCTAGCCTCCGGCACTAACTCGATTGAGAAATCGATCTCCCTCCGAGGTGGCGCTACAGGAAGTTCATCCGGAAACACATCCTTGAACTCTGCCACTACGGGCACTTCATCAATAGACATCTGGGAGAGACGAACCTCCAATAACGCTACAAGCGCTACACCACCCTGGTTAACCGCCCGCATCAACTGCATGGCCGAAATCAGGGAACAGGCCACTCCACAAAGACCCTCAAATTTGACCTCGGCATGCCCTTTGCTCTTTAGGGTCACTACCTTAGATAGGCAATCAATATTGGAGCGTTACTCTGCAAGCCAGTCCATGCCCAAAATGACATCGAACTCAACCAATGGTAAAATCGCTGCTACCAAAACGAAGCCAACTCCGTCTAGCTCCCAACTGATGCGCCCTTTTTCCCCAGTGTTCATGGATGACCCATTGGGCATGCACACTTTCAACTCTGCGTCCGCCGAGAAAGACTCAACTCCTATTCTCCGGATGAAGCTCTCCGCAAGAAAGGAGTGCGATGCTCCCGTATCAAACAATACCCTGGCGGGGTATCCGGAAACTAACACGAAGCCTACAACATAAACATCACACAAAAGTCTAAAAGGATGAAGCACAAAATTTAAACTTAAATTTTCTTCATACCTGTCACCACATCGGTCTGGCGGATCGCTTCTTGCTGTCCAAGGTTGTAAGCCCTTGGTTGCATCAGTTGGAACCGAGAAGCGCTCGACTCCGCCATCTTCCCTTTCTCTGCAGCACTGGGGCCGGAGCGCACAGTCTGCTCTTGCCTAGCATCTTGCCCCGCTCCTCCTTGGGGACAAACACGAGCTATGTGCCCCACCTTACCACAGTTGTAACACGTCGGTGGTCCCCTAGAGTGAGAACCTCCAGGCGTCCAATTGCTCTTCTCACCGGATCTGGGAGTGTGAGGCTTCTTCCTCCACCTACTCCCTTCAGACTTTCCATGAGATTGGGAAGGCTTCCCTTCCCATTGCTTGGGAGTAAAACCCTTACGGCGTTGGGTTCGCTCCAAATCACTTTCCAAAATCCTGGCAGCCTCAACTAGTTCATTGAATCCCGCTCTCTTCATGGAAATGTCTCAGGTTCTCCCTCAGCCCCTGGTAGAAGAGGTTATCCCTTTCTACATCATCTGCCATCGTCGTTCCAGCGTAACGACCCAAACGGGTGAACTCCTGCACATACTCATCCACTGTCTTGTCTCGCTGCATTAAATGCAGAAACTGCCTCTGAAGGGACAATCGTGTAGAAACTGGAATATACCTCTTTAGAAACGCATCCCCAAACTCCTCCACTGACGGGGTGCGTCCCGAGAACTGGCGGCCGCTATGGCTCACCCACCATAACTTGGCGTCTCCTTCCAACATGAAAGCCGCATACTCAGCTTTCTTTTCCTCTGGCGTCTCTGCCGCCCTTAAAAGCTCTTGAATGCGAACCGACCAGTCCTTCGCATCCGTTGGCGTACCAACTCCCTTGAATGACGGGGGATGGAAACTCAGGAAATAATTCAAGTGTCGGTCTCCATGTCCGACAACTACCCTTTTCGCTAAAGGGTCCACTCGCCTGGCCTCTCCGCCAGGCACGGCCGTCGCCATGTCCGGTGTAGTAGGGGTTGCTACCTGAGCTGCCGCTGCAGCTTGGGCTGCCACCATCACTTCCGCAAGCATGCGGCAGAAGTCGGCCGGGTTTACACCCGTGCCCAAAATACCTGGAGCAGTAGCACTGCTCGCCGAAAGCTCTTCTCTTGCTCTAGACGTTCCCGCCTCGTTGCATGCACTCTTCAAGAAACAAGAAACAAGGAATCAGTCTCAAATCTCAAGACTTAAACATAAGGACACTCATTGTCCTGTGTTACTCTTATGTGGATAACTTCTCTACTCATTGACCTTGAATCGAACCTCCCTCTGATACCAAATTGTAACACCTCCCCTGTAGTGAACGTATAATATGGGTCCGGTCGGGGCTCCACAACATACAGACGCCACAGCTTTAGTATTAAAAGTTGATATAGCTACCCACACTCAAAACACTTTGCACAACACAGCGGAAACACAAGCAAGACAAGAAGTTATCCACCACTAGAAGAGTAAAACAAATGGCCTTATGGCCTTACAACAAGTGTCCAAAATCAAATAATACAATAGTCATGAATGTGCCTAGCACTCCTAGTCTACCTCGCCATGCAAGCCGGATAACATGAGTCTCAAACATACAACATCACATAAGTAGAGCTACAAAAAGAAAAGCACTTCGTGAGGCTTAGGCCTTTCTGGCCGGCAAGCTAGCTCCTGCATGCGATCCTTGCCCTGTAAAATTTATTAGTAACATGGGTCAGCAAAGGCTGACCTCAAACTGTGTAACAACACATCTCCTCTCGGCCGCCCCTAACGGACCCCGGGGTACCCCTCTAACCTGCAAGTTAGCACTTTGTATGCAATAATCATAAGCAAGGAAAGCAACTACAGAAACAGGCTTGGATGTCACACACATCATACATGTTCTCTACTGGTTGAGCATATAATAAAAGGGCCTACTTATGCAATCATGTATGCAACAACCCGGGTTTCACCCCAAGGCACCCTATCTCGTATGCATCTAGCACATCATCACAACATATGGGTACTCATCGATTCCCCATTGGCATAAAGCCGCAAACAAAGGGGGTAACACCTTTCCCCCAAACAGCGCACAGGCCGCCTCATGGAACTCTTGTAAAGGCCCCACCCGCTCAAGGTCTTAGACCTGGGCTTGCCTACAAGCTCTGACGTCTCATGTCAGGATTCCAACAACACAAACTGACCGATTCTAAGAAGCCTTGCCGGACCCCACCCGCTCATGGCCTCACTGCCCGGGCTTGTCCCCATGCTTGGCATTCTCGTCAGTGTCACAGAAGGGGACTAGTCTCGCCGGGACACTCTCCGCACATGACGTGAATGTCACGGGATAGCCAGCCGACCACGGAGACATAGCCACGCCTTGGCACATCACAAACCAAGACAATTCCACCCTAGTCCCTCATTTGTACTGCAGCGTTCCCGCGCATCAAGGAAACCATCTCCAACTCTTGCGGAGCTAACCTTGTCCACCAAGGAAAACATCTACCGCCATGAGGAGCTAACCTTGTCCGGTTCCGACTACACATACTCACTCGAGAAAAAAGGGAAAACATCACCACATCACAAACGGCGTCTTGCCGCAACGGAAACTCTACGAATCCTTAACGTTCGTATGCAACATCACCGAGTCGGACTAACGGTCGCGACTAAGGCTTCACCCACCATGCTTAATCCACTAACAGAGCGGATCTCTAATGCAAATCATGCTGGGGACGGACTCAATCGACCCGGAGGTTCCTCTTGAACCTTGGCGACTCAAAACCCCTCTCATTTGAGTGTTTGGTGCCCAAAACTAGAAAAGAAATGATGCTAAGACATGCATCCTAAGACCGAGAGGAGAAGTGTCGTTACCTTCCAACTTCTCTTCCTTGTCATGGCAAAATAGCCGGATGAAAACCTTCGCAACGATCTAAGCTCCACGGATCTGGACTCGGCTCGTGATTTGGAGCACCGAAACCTATCCTACAGCCCAAACTCTCCTTCTCCTTCTTCCTTGTTCTCACTTCTCTCTAGATCTTTAGTAAGAGAAAGCTTGGAGAAGAATGAGGGTTTTCAACCCTATTCTCGGACTTAACTCCTAAAGAAATGATCTGAACCATCAGATCCTAAAATCAGGAAAAGAATGGCCACGATCCGTCTGAAAAATAAAAGACCTGGGCCGAACACGGCCTGGCACACGCCCGTGTCCAGGGCCGTGTGCCTCAATCGCCGTCTCAAATCGACGCGCCTGGAACACACACGGGCATCTGACACGCCCGTGTTCGACCCGACACGCACGTGTCGCCACTGACACGGCCGTGTGGCCGGCCGTGTGCCTCCATTGACACGGCCCTGAAAACAACCCGAGAGGTGACACGGCCTGGGACACGCCCGTGTCCCAAGCCGTGTGCCAAGTCTCGACAGTTGTCGACAGCCTTTGTGTCGACACCGCAGAAAAACGTCGAGCGAAGATCGTCGACCAAGTGGGACACGCCCTGTGACACGCCCGTGTCACTAGCCGTGTTTCCCAGTCTCGACACTCGACACTCGTTGAGTGAACATCGTTGACTGAAGTTCGTCGACAGACCCACACGGCCTTGGACACACCCGTGTCCTAGGTCGTGTGCCTCGTCTCGACACACTGTCGAGCGAAAGTGTCGACACCCCGGGCCGAGTGTCGACACGGGCTCGACACGCCCTGCGACACGCCCGTGTCGCAAGCCGTGTGCCCTAGTCTCGACACATTGTCGAGCGAAAGTGTCGACACCCCGGGCCGAGTGTCGACACGGCTCGACACGCCCGTGTCGCAGGCCGTGTGCCCCCTGCCAGAAACCAAAAATTTCCAGAAATGTAAATCGACCCTCTCTCAAAACTGGGGTGTTACAGAAGTACCTCGCATCCTGGAGGAGATTCACTCAGGAGAGTGTGGCAGTCACTTAGGGACTCACACTCTTGAACAAAGGATTCTAAGGCATGGATACTTCTGGCCCACCATTCGGAAGGATGCGGAGGCCTTCTCGAAAAAGTGTCTCCAGTGCCAGCTCTTTGCGCCTCTTCAGCTACAGCCAGCTCAGCACCTTCGCTCGATCACTGCTCCATGGCCCTTCGCCATTTGGGGGATGTACTTGATCGGCCCCTTTCCTCAGGCCAGCGGGCAGAGGAAGTTTGTGCTTATCATGATCGACTACTTCTCCAAGTGGATCGAGGCAAAAGCTTTGGCCAAGACCACGTCGCAGGTTGTGAAAAATTTCATTTGGGGTGAAATTGCATGCAGGTTCGGGATTCCTCTCGCCATCGTCACCGACAACGGGCCGCAGTTCGCCAGTTTGGAGTTAGAGGACTTCTGGAAGCAGCTAGGGACGGATCTTCAAGTCGCCTCTGTGCATCATCCTCGCAGCAATGGACAGGTGGAAGCCACCAACAAGTTGATCATCAAACTCCTGAAGAAGAAAGTCACCAACTTGAAAGGCAATTGGGCGGAGCAGCTCCACTCGGTCCTCTGGGCCCTGAGAACAACTCCAAACTCGGCTACGGGGGAAACTCTCTTCAAGTTATCCCACGGGTGTGAGGCACTCATCCCAATGGAGTTTGAGGTTCGGAGCCCAAGAGTTATAGCAGTTGGAGATGGCGACGAAGAATGGCGCTTGGAGAATGAGGATGCCCAAAGACTCTCGCTGGATTTTGTAGAAGAGCTTCGTGACTTGGCCTCCATCCGTCAAGAGGAGATCAAGCGGCGCATGGCTAAGCACTTCGATAAAAATGTCCCCCTAAAGCATTTCCTCGTCGGAGAGCTGGTTATGAAGAAGGTGGACGCCACAGGAAGAGGAGCAACAGTTGGCAAGCTGCATCCAAATTGGGAAGGTCCCTTCATTGTCTAGGAAGCCTTTCCACCAGAGGCTATTATCTCCAGGATCAGGTTGGAGAGCAGCTGGGAGGTACTTGGAGCGGGTATGACCTGAAAAGGTTCTATCCTTAGCAGCCAATGATGTATTTTGTTTGTACATACTTTCACATATATACAATGGCAACTGTTTTGCTTTTGTTCATTCTTTTTTCATCTCAAGTCCTCTGGGAACTCAAGGTGTTGCTCCAGGATCGATCCGAGAAGTCGACCGTCAACTTGTCCCCCTAGATAGCCCAGTTCGGACGATGGGACGGTGCCTCGGGATGTAAGTGTTGAAACCGAAAATCGGTCTCCTATGGAGTTCACCCTTGGGGAAGGGGTGGTCTCGTGCCTACTTTACTCCTGCAAGCAAAATAATAAAGAAAACAAGGAAATACCGACCCAAGGGCTCGGCCGGGAGGACCCACCACACACCCGGAAGAACTGAGAGCGCTTCCCCTACTTAGCCAGAGGCCGAGCTAAGGTACCCTCAGAAAGCACTTGAAAACTGGAGTCAGAGAGCACAGCAAGCATGCCTTCTGGGGTACCCCTTGGGTCCTATTTATAGTTTTTGGAATTTGAACTGCCAATAACAAAACAGAACTGACCTGAAGTTACCAAAACACCCTTCTCTAGATCTGCCAACAGCCAAACTCCGCTGTTTTGAAGGATATAGGCAGACCTGCGGGGGCAAAATAGTAAAGAGTACCACATAGGTCCAGGCGAGCTGGGGAGCTTGGTCACCTCGACATATCCTGCTCGCTTACTATTTTCGAGCTCCGTCGCGAGAGCGCGAGGCAGGACGGCGAGCTCGCCCATCCGTCGGTCTCCATTAGTCAAACTTAGCTCGACGATTCTTGGACTAGCTCGGCAAATGCCGAGCTCGTGGTCGACGAATACCGATCCTGAAATAGAATGTCGAGCTCCTGGTCGACGAATGATGATCTCCGGTCGACGAATGCCGAGCTCGGGCTCGGCTTTACTACTGCCGAGCTCGCCCACTATTTTCAGCCTGATCTGTCTGGTTCCTAGCGACCTTGCTTGCCGGATACGGGGTTGTACAGCAAGCGTCCTGAATTGATGGCCGAGATCAGCTCCTCCCTTGCATGTCGGCCTAGCTCCCCCCGATTGCATCTCTCCTCCGACTGGAGGAACTAGCGGGAACAGGTTTGGACTACAACGTCTTGGATTTTAGGAAGGATCAACCTTGCCAAGCTCTCCCTTCAGTAGCCAGAGAGCCAGGATAGGCTCAAGGAAATATGTTAGTCGCGAGTGCGTCCTGTAGGACCCTCGGAAGAGCACAACCCCTCGCTCTTGCATTTGCGCTCGTAGCCAGTTGGCAGAGCTGAGAGCGATCGCAGTAGTTGGAATGGGAAACGTGCCTTCGACCTGTTTCTCGTAGATAGCCCAGTTCAGATGATGGAACGATGCCTCGGGATATAATCGCCCTTGTAAGACCGGACCCCTGCATTGACGGCCGAGATCAGCTCCTCCCTTGCATGTCGGCCTAGCTACCCCCAATGGCATCTCTCCTCCGACTAGAGGAACTAACAGGAACAGGGTTGGACGCCAACATCTCAACTCGACATCGGCGAGATCATCGTTTGGTTTCTGATTTCATTGTCCTCAAAGATATTGATGCGCTTAATCCGTTTTCAAACTCTTGATGCAGCAGGAAAAGCATATCAAGTCCTCTAGTGGTAGGTCCCTGTAAGTCCAAGTCCCTGCACGGGCTCCTCTCCTGCACATTGGCCAACAACCTCCTCGAGCGAGACCAAGATCCTCGCTGGAGTGATGCCGTAGTCCGAGACCTCTGTACGAGCTCCTCTCCTGCAGACCGACTACTTGCCTACCCAAGTCGACTTACACAACTCTAGCTGATCAAGGCTCCTGAGAGCTGTCGACTCCAACAATGTTCAAGTCCTCGAGTGGCAGGTCCTCGTAAGTACAAGTCCCTACACGGGCTCCTCTCCTGCATATTGGCCAACGAACTCCTCTAGCGAGACCAAGATCCTCGCTGGAGTGATGTCGTAGTCCGAGACCTCTGTACGAGCTCCTCTCCTGCAGACTAACTACTTGTCTCCCCGAGTCGACTTACACCACTCTAGTTGAGCAAGGCTCCTGAGAGCTGTCGACTCTAACAATGTTCAAGTCCTCGAGTGGCAGGTCCTTGTAAGTCCAAGTTTCTGCACGGGCTCCTCTCCTGCATATTGGCCAACGACCTCCTCGAGTGAGACCAAGATCCTCGTTGGAGTGATGTCGTAGTCCAAGACCTCTGTACGAGCTCCTCTCCTGCAGATCGACTACTTGCCTCCCCGAGTCGACTAACGCCACTTTAGTTGAGCGAGGCTCCTGAGAACTGTCGACTCCAACAATGTTCAAGTCCTCGAGTGGTAGGTCATGTAAGTCCAAGTCCCTGCACGGGCTCCTCTCCTGCATATTGGCCAACGACCTCTCGAGCGAGACCAAGATCCTCGCTGGTGTGATGTCGTAGTCCGAGACCTCTGTACGAGCTCATCTCATGCAGACCGACTACTTGCCTCCCTGAGTCGACTTACACCACTCTAGTTGAGCAAGGCTCCTGAGAGCTGTCGACTTCAACAATGTTCAAGTCCTCGAGTGGCAGGTCCTCGTAAGTCCAAGTCCCTGCACGAGCTCCTCTCCTGCACATTGGCCAACGACCTCCTCGAGCGAGACCAAGATCCTCGCTGGAGTGATGTCGTAGTCCGAGACCTCTGTACGAGCTCCTCTCCTGCAGACCGACTACTGGCCTCCCCGAGTCGACCTACACCACTCTAGTTGAGCAAGGCTCCTAAGAGCTATCTGAAGGATTTAGCGCATACCCAACTACACCAAAAGCCCGAACTGTTGGAGAGGGCGCTACTTAATTTCTTAAATAAGTAGCAAAGCGTCACGGGTCAAGTGAAGGAATGCCGGACCCAACAATCCCCCCCCCGGCGTCCAGCACAACCCGTCGGCTCAGAGGTGGAGTTACCACATGGCCCACGTGGCTCAGAGGTGGGGTTACCACATGGCCCTCACGGCTCAGAGGCGGGGTTACCACATGTCCACGGTTGCACGGCTCAGAGGTGGGTTACCACATGTCCACGGTTGCCTGACCCACCAGACCCACACAGGTAGAAGGGAAAAATCAGGATTTAATAGCGCTCCCCCGGTCTTGAACCCGTGACCTCCTCTGATACCAATTGAAGGATCAAGCGCATACCCAACTACACCAAAAGCCCGGACTGTTGGAGAGGGCGCTACTTAATTTCTTAAATAAGTAGCAAAGCGCCACGGGTCAAGTGAAGGAACGCCGGACCCAACACTATCGACTCCAATAATGTCCAAATCCTCGAGTGGTAGGTACTCGTAAGTCCAAGTCCCTGCACGAGCTCCTCTCCTGCATGTTGGCCAACGACCTCCTCGAGTGTGACCAAGATCCTCGCTGGAGTGATGCCATAGTCCGATATCTCTGTACGAGATCCTCTCCTGCAGATCGACTACTTGCCTCCCCGAGTCGACTAGTTCCCACCCCCTGGTTGAGCTTGGCTCCTGCTGGATGTCGACTACTCCCAACCACAAATCAGGCTCAGCTCCTCGCAGGATGCCGGTTTTGGTAAGATAAAGCGTGTAGGAGCGGGTAAACCTTGGCGAGTATGCGAGCAGGTATGGGAGAGTATGCAAGCAAGTATGGGCGAGTATGCGAGTATGAAACGATAAGCGTGCGAATACGCAATGGCGAGTATATGTATAGGACATGCGATTATTGGGATGCGAGTTATGAAGAGCGACTATGGACGTGCAAGTATAAATTATGTGACTATGAATGATGCCAATGCACAGTTAAAGCGAGCCTATGATCCTAGCGAGTACCATCAGCATGCAAGTATAAAAGCAGGAAAACACAGCGTGGTAATTCAGACTTGTATTTATATTTTTTCAAAAAATTTACAAGTTACAAAAAGTATTTGTTACAAAATATCGCTAACTAGAATTCGCGAGCATGATAAATATCAGCGAGCAACTAAGACTCATCGTCGCCAGTATCATGCTGATATTCCTAATCTCCGATGTCAGCATCCTCTTCCTCGCCACTTTCCTCGCTCTCCTCCTCACCGCTGCCACTGCCGCTACTACTGCTACCGCTGCCGCTGCTGCTGGACCTCGCCAACGGTGAAGGTATGCAATCTGGCGAGATTGTTGCCTCAACGAGCAGCTCGGGGATCAGCTCGTCCATGGTGAACTGCTTCTCCCCCTCGTCAAGCTTCCCACTGATCCTCAGCCTCGCGAGCACAACGTTGCCGGCCGCGCGGGCTATCTCGCGGCGAACCGACGACCTCTCCTCCCACAAGACGCGAGATCGCTTGATGCCATAGTGAGGGTCGTCCTCCAGCCGCGACTGAGGAACAGAAGAACTCGCGCTGGCTTCTAAAATGGCCAGGAGAGATTCTATCTCGGCGGCGCGAACTTGGGCTGCCTCCAGATCAGCCTGAGATTTGGCGAGCTTTGCCTCATACTCAGAAAGCTTCTTGGTGGTTTCTATCTCGGCATCCTGCGACAAAGAACGGATTCAACAAAAATAATCCAAGTGTGGCAGCATCAACATCGCGCGCAGGAGGCGACTTACCTCATAATCTCGTCAGCGAGCGGATTCCATGCCGAGATCAATCGCCTTCTTGCTGACGATCTTCAAGGCCTTAGTCCTCTCCATCATCCTCCTCGCCGCTTAATGATTCAGTTCGACGGCTCGCGCGAGCGAGCAGGACGCCTGCTGGGCGAGTTCCTCCTCGCTGAGATCTAGCATCGATTCAGCGTCGCCTCGCCCGTACATCACGTGAAGGACGACGAAGGCCTCTCCCTTGTCCTCCCAGTCCGCCGACCAGGAGGGGAGGTTGGTGCTTAGAGTCACCAGATGTTCATCCGCCGACCAGGTCACCAGCGGGCGACCATAGGAGTCCACCACCTCTCTCCCCAAGTTGAAGTTGGGGTGGAAGTGGGGAAGCCGGGCATCCAGTTGCGGCAATTCTTGGTCGTCAGGATGCCCCGATGACACCTTCTATTTTTTGGTCGCAAGGCCCGGCGACCTGGATTTTCCCTTACCCTTGGCGAGCCTTTTCTTCTCTCTGACATTAGCCAGCGAGTTGGTCTCATGCAGCGAGGTGGCGACTTCTTTCTCCGGAGGGAGCGGCTTCTCCAGGAGCTCGAACGGCACTGCAAAATGGCGAGTTAGTTAGTATTGCGCTTCTCAACACACAAAGAGTATGGAAACAAAGTGATTCTCGCCCAAGCTTACCCTCCTTGAAATGTATCTCAAACAAGGTGTTGACGTTTAGTCGCCAGAAAATGACGTCAAACCGGCGACCTCGGAATGACTCGACGAGCTTGTTAACCCAGAAATCGGCGATCCTTCCCAAGGTAGTCAGCTGGCTAGTCGCGACCCTTAGATTCTCCCTTTCGATCGCGACGAGTCCCAGCGTAGGCGGACAGGTTCCGTGTCCGCCTAGCTCTCCTAGCAACCGCGTGCCCTGCAGGATGGCGGGCTGTTCTCATGGCTCACCCTCGCGGGATATGCGGTTAGGTCTGCTAATCGTGCAGTGCTTTTCCCTGCAGGAGTTCGCCAACAGCACCACCGGGAGCGACCTCCTAGTCAGCCCAAGGGGCGGCAGTCTCCTGCCGCCATCCGTCGGGGTCGCCCACCAGGGGCGACCTCCCTGCTGCCCGAGGGGCGGACGACCTCCTGCCGCCGTCCGCCGAGGCCGCCCACTCGGGGCGGTCTCTGCCCGCCAGCCGGGCGGACTCCCCCTGGAGTCCACCCAGGCCGCCCGTAAGGGGGCAGCCAGGCCCGCCGGGCGGACTCCCCCTGGAGTCCGCCCAGGCCGCCCGCTAGGGGGCGGCCCCGGCGACCAGCCGGGCGGACTCCCCCTGGAGTCCGCCCAGGCCGCCCGCAAGGGGGCGGCCAGGCCCGCCGGGCGGACTCCCCCTGGAGTCCGCCCAGGCCGCCCGCTAGGGGCGGCCCCGGCGACCAGCCGGGCGGACTCCCCCTGGAGTCCGCCCAGGCCGCCCGCAAGGGGGAGGCCAGGCCCGCCGGGTGGACTCCCCCTGGAGTCCGCCCTGGCCGCCCGCTAGGGGGCGGCCCCGGCGACCAGCCGGGCGGACTCCCCCTGGAGTCCGCCCAGGCCGCCCGCAAGGGGGCGGCCAGGCCCGCCGGGCGGACTCCCTCTGGAGTCCGCCCAGGCCGCCCGCTAGGGGGCGGCCCCGGCGACCAGCCGGGCGGACTCCCCTTGGAGTCCGCCCAGGCCGCCCGCAAGGGGGCGGCCAGGCCAGCCGGGCAGACTCCCCCTGGAGTCTGCCCAGGCCGCCCGCAAGGGGGCGGCCAGGCCCGCCGGGCGGACTCCTTCTGGAGTCCGCCCAGGCCGCCCGCTAGGGGGCGGCCCCGGCGACCAGCCGGGCGGACTCCCCCTGGAGTCGCCCAGGCCGCCCGCAAGGGGGAGGCCAGGCCCGCCGGGCGGACTCCCCTGGAGTCCGCCCAGGCCGCCCGCTAGGGGGCGGCCCCGGCGCCTAGCCGGGCGGACTCCTCCCGGAGTCCGCCCAGGCCGCCCGCAAGGTGGCGGCCTCCGGTCCTCTCCAGAGCCTCCTACAGTCTTCCTCAATCAAAGTGGCGGACGCAAAATCTCAGTCCGCGGAGTCCGCGCAGGTCGTATGCTGACGTCACCGGGCCCCGCTTCTAGAAGAACTTCCCTGGGCCTATAAATAGCCCATGGTGCCTCTCATTCAGGAGGGCTCCGGATCCTGGAGGTGGAGACAAGTCTTGCCAGCAGCCCCTGCGGACTCCGTTTTCCAGTCCGTCATCACCTCTCCAGCAATCTCCGCGGACTCAGTTTCCTGTCCGCGCAGTGCTGCACAGCTCTTCAGCAGCTTGCCAGCAGACTCTGCAGACTCAGTTTCCCAGTCCTCCAGCAGCTAGCAGACTATTTTACTTAGTCTCTGGCAGCTTCTCCTCTCTGTTTTCTGGCACTTTCTTCTCCTTTAGCCGCCAGCTTCTCCTTGTACCCTTTAATGATTTTGTTGTGAAGGTGTACTTGTAAGCTTGTAATCTCTAGCTTTTAATAAAGGGAAAGCCCGTCGCAGGAGTGGCATTTAGGCCGCGACGGGCGAAGTGTGTTGTTGCCGCTGCTAGCGGCCCCCCTCTTCTCTCCTCTGCTCAACAAGCCTTGCTCCTCTGCTCAGCAAGCCTTGCTCCTCTGCTCAGCAAGCCTTGCTCCTCTGCTCAGCAAGCCTTGCTCCTCTGCTCAGCAAGCCTTGCTCCTCTGCTCAGCAAGCCTTGCCCTCAGCTCAGCTCACCTCTCCTCGGCAACCAACCTGCAAGTGCAACCGTTGCGATTACTGTCTGCTCGACCGCTCCTGGTCTCCCTCTTCTTCCTCTCTTGATCAACCCTCTCTGTTGATCAAGTCTCGCTTCTTCTCTCAAGCCTCTCCCTTACCTCCGCAACCTTCTCCTTCCTCCTCACCTAGCCTGTGAGGCCCAATCACCCCCTCGGTGATAGCTGTCCCCCCGGTGCCGTTTTCACGCATCAACAGAGCTGTTCGCGAACGCCCTCCAATATCGGCGGGAGGAAGGCGACGTCGGCAGGTTGGTGCGGCCTTCCCAGGACGCCATCGAAGTCGCCCTCGACGACGACTAGCAGCTCGCTCCATCGGTGGACTTTGTTTGCTGTCCCCACCAGAGTGCAGACGTGACTACTAAAGTAGACCATGCCCTCGGCAGTCGCGGCGAAGGCAAATATCTCGCGGAAGACAGAGAGGTCGAAGGTGACCCTCTCCTCGCGCAAATAGCAGAGGAACACCATGATGATGGCGACGCCGTTGGGGTTGATCTGCGTAGGGACGATGCCAAAATACCGAAGTATCTCGCAATATTCAGGCCATAATGGAAGTCGCAGGCCAACGTCAAAGTGGCGAAGGGAAGGACCAGCGCGCCCTCGATATATGTGTTGAGTCGCTCGCTATGGCTCGAGAGCCTGGCCGAGTATCCCTCGGGGAGGAGCCTTTCCCTAAAGCTCTCTAAGTCGCGCTCGGTGGTGATCGACTTCTTGAAAGCCGCATCCGCAAAGTTGGCGGCATGGGCTTAGCGGCGAGCAGTGGCATCATCACCAACCATCTTGCGAGATTTAACGAGGAAGTAAAAAGAAGAGCGAGGAACAAAGCAAAGTCGCAGCGCGCGAGCAGGAAAAGATACTCGCGAGCTATGGGGTCAAAAGCGCAACAGCGTACTTATGTCCTACCTACCCCCTCTATTTATAGGCGCCATGGGGGGGTATATCTTCACTACAGCGAGTATCGGCCCAAGTCGCACCCTAAGCGAGTAAGTTGATTCCATTACGCAGGTCGCACAATACAAATAAAGCATGATCGCAACCTACAGAACAAGCTCGGCACAATCCAGACAGGATATCGCACAAACATTGGAAACAGGAAAAAAGTTAATAATGGTGGGAGATCGAAGCTCGCTTATTACAAATCAGTAAACGTTCATAAAGTCGCACATGGAGAGCTTCAAATAGAAGAAAAAGAAAAAGAAAGAAAAAATTCTAAGGCCTAGGTCTCTCTGGATGGTGAGGATGTCGCCCAGCCCAACCCATCTCACGCGCCCGCCGGAAGTGCTCCGTCGCCAGCTCCATCGCGTCATCGCCAAGCCGCAACTGCTCTTCCATCCTCGTCAGCCGGCCAACAGAGCCCATACTCACGCGAATACCAGCCAGCTCGTCGAGAACAAGCTGGAGGCGATGGTTGTTAAGCGTCAGCTGGCGATCATTCTCCTTTACCATGTGGAAGCGGGCTTCATAACTCTCCAGAGTACTCTTGAGCTCTTCCATCTTCGACATCCGCACTTCCAGCGATGATATTCGACGATGAGTCTCGAGGATCGTCAGCTGGTCAAACTTGCTCTCCAGCTCCAGGTAGGCGCGAGCAGCAGCGTGGTGATATTCGATGCTCATTAACCCAATGGCGTCGATGAAGGCCGCCCCTGGAGTCGTCGGCCGGTCTGTCAGCAAAAGAAAGTCGCCAGATTAGACAGGGTACTTAGCCGCCACATGCGACATCAATAGCGATACATACCGCGGCAAGGAGATCTAGATCGGCGAGGAGAGGATCTGCGAGTTGGCTCATCTCGCCGGCTTGAAGATGGCCCACCAGCGTGCTCGGCCGCCTTGCCTTGCCCGTGCCCTCCTTGTCCAGCATCCGCAACTCTTGGCGGGAAATAGCTCGGTCGCGGCTTGACCGGCTTACTGCCCGCGGGTTGCCATGAAGGAGGCAGGGGAAGCGACGAACTCGCCGGTGGCTGAGGATTCTTCAGTGGAGGAGGCAGAGGAAGTCGCGTCATGGCGACTTGGGAAGGCGCGACCAGGGGCGGCGGCAGCGGCAAGGATACAGTTACCGACTGGATGGCGATGACATTTGTAAGAGGCGACGGCGGGGGCAGCAAAGAGCTCGCCTCGGGGAGAGAAGACCTCGCCGGAGGCAGTGCAGAATTCGTCGTTGGCGGTGCAGAGCTCTTCGCAGGCAGCGCAAAACTCGCCGGAAGGCTCTTTCTCACCGGCGGAACCCTCTTTGGTAGAGGGTCCTTTGGCAAAGGATCCTTACTCTCCGGGGTCACCTTCCTTGGCGGAGGATTCTTCAGCGACAATTCCTTGCTCGCCGAAGGAATTGAGGCCTCAGGTGTCTTTTTGTCGCCGATATTGATCCACACAGTGGTCGTGATCTTTACTGGTTTCCCGGCAGGAAGGGAGACCAGCGTCGCGGAGCTCAACGGGGCGACATTCAGAACCACGTCAGCTCCCCCCGATGGAGAATCTGCGAGTATCATGGTAAAGTTAGCGAGAAGTGGAAACGACCATCAGTGTGGGGAAGTATCTCGGCAATATGAGAACCTGACAGATCGACGACTTCGACCTGCTGCGGCATCGGAGTGGAGGCGAGTTCCAGGGCCAGGGTCGTGGCGAGCTCAAGAATGTTGAGCGAGTCTAGGAAACTCGCATCAGAGGCGGCGACATTGGGAATGTCATCGAGCCCTAGGTCGCTGAGCAGCTGCTGCGTGCCAGCAGAGCGCACGGGGTTTCTAATGGAAGTCGCGGTTTCAGAAAGAGGTGGCGACGAGTTATCGTCACCGGAGGCAGGTTTCTTCTTGGACTTTTTAACTTTCTTCTTCTTGAGGGGGGGGGGGGGGGGGAAGTCGGCAACGACATCCTCCTCGCGCGGCCTTTTCGGCTTAGCGACGCCAAGAGCACCGGTCAACGCGGCGAGGCTGTCATGAAGAAATTTCGCAGCGTCTGACATTATGCGCGAGTTCTGAAGATCCGGCTAAAGAACCAGGTCCCCCTATTTATAGAGATCTACAGGCAGGTACAAGAAGGCGAGTAACCCAGATACTCGGCAAAGCAGCTCGCCGAATAAGTGTTGGATGTTTCTTTCCGAGCTCCTATGTCGCTCAGAAAGAGCGGGGATTGTGTCCAACCCGTATTCGTCGAGAGTGGGTCCTACCACAGCCAGGCCGGTAGAAGTCATGGTCAACAAGTCAAGGCAGGAGTCAAAGACATAATTCAAGATCGTGGAAGGCCTGGGCGAGTATAGGCGAACTCCCCTCGCATACTCGCTAGGTAGGAGACTAGGCGAGATACTCGCCCAGTCAGTGCGAGTTCCTCCGAAAGTCGCCTAGTCGCCAGGGGGTGAGTTATAAATATGACCCCCTTGTTTTTCCTATAAATAGGACCCCAGGGGTACGAGATGACGCACTTGAAATCCTCGGCAGGATACTCACACGCTTCATTTTCGAGATACTAGCTGAGTCTTTGGATTCCTTTTCCTTGGAGAGCAAGTCGCGACCTTGCGACTTCGCCGGCTAGCTTCCCTCGTACCCAGTTCGACCATCTTTGGTTGAGAAGGGGCTGCTCCTTTCGAACATCCGAGTACATGGTGGGACCTTCCTACGGCAACATCTGGGGTTATGTTTGACCTGATTCTTCGTTCTAGTCACTCTAGCCGTCTGATCTAGCTCCTGAACCAGTAACATTAGGCGGCTTTGGTTCGAATTCTGAGGTTGGGATTTTTCCTGGCTTCAACACTTAAGTTGTATTCTGGCTTGCATGCTAAGGTAGCCTAGGAGTGCTTTGCACATTGATAGGATTGTTATTCATCTTTGGACTCTTGTTGTGTAAGGCCTTAAGGCCATTTTGATACTCCTGGTGTGGTGGATAACTTCTAGTTTTATTTGTTTGTTTCTGCTAGTTTATCATGAGTTTTGAGTTGTTTAGATTTATATCATCTTTTAATGCTTAAGTTGTGGCGTCTGTATGTTGTGGGGCCCCGGCCAGACCCATATTATACGGTCATTACAGGGGAGGTGTTACATGATGCTATTACATACATGCGACTCTTCCTACGAGGGCAGTATTTAGCGCGTGATGGCCACCTCTTGCCGTAGCGCGATGATGGCCTCCTCTTCCCGCGGCGCGATGATGGCCTCCTCTTCCCGCGGCGCGATGATGGCCTTCTCTTGCCGCGACACGCTGAGGAGGGAGTGAGACTGGCCGAGATTGACGTGCTCCTGGCTGGTTGACTCTCGAGTCCTTCGAGTGCTCTTCCCTACCATAGCTTCCTCTTTCTAGTACTGCGGTGCAGAGAGTGCTACCTCCAGAGCCTTCTTGGAGCTTCTGGGAACCATATTCCCACAGATGACGCCAAATCATTGCGGTCCACTCGAGACTCTCGATAGACCGAGCCTTCTGAACCGTCTTAGCCCGCTAAGTGATCGAGTGTGCAAACACTCATAGATTCACTGTGTGGTGAGACAGAGACTTGATTGCATGGAAAACCTGTAATTTGGGTAAAAAACCACGCGATCAGTACGATGTCGACCTAACTTTCACAATATATGAGTTTATTACAGAGCTTCTTGGGGGAGAGCGAGGACGACAGACCGCTACTCGTTATACTTAGAGAGATGAGAGAAGGACGAACGTTGGGCGTGACGGGCCTCTGTTCTTCTCTAGCAATCTTCCTTCGCTCGCTTCCTAGGGAGCAGATGTAACGTGACCTTTCGAGCTGATCTGGCCTGTCGATGGAGGTTGTCCACTTGTCCTGTCTTCCCTTCTTTGTTAGTGGCCAGGAGTTTGGGGCGTTGTCTGAGAGTCTACGCGCATTCCGTGTGCAGACTCAAAAACCATACACAATTACAATTCTTCTAAACAATTAAAATTTTTTGAAATTTTTACAATTCAATATTTTTCAATATAATAATAAAATCCAAAAATTTCATTAAAATTTAATTTTTAATGATCATATATTTTGCCACGGATTACTGTACTAAAGTGACACTTTTTATGTCATCACTAATTACTCAAAATTATTTATTTAGGCTCCATTTAGTATAGTCGTGACCATCATGAACGTGATTATGAATCATCCACTTGATAAGTTTACATGTATAAATCAAGTTATTATTTTATTGAACTAAATAAATTGAGTTATCCAAATTATATTACATAATTAAATATTTCAGAATTAACAAATAAATTTAATAATGATTTTGTATTGTCATCACTAAATTTATATAAAATATAGTATAACAAACTAGATACAATTTATTATAGTTCTACGGAAAGATAATGCTCGTGAATATATCAATCATGAATTTCAGAAAACCTATAATGTCATGGGTATTATCTATCAAATGACATATGTGTATACTCCCACAACAAAACGATGCATCCAACGGAAGAATTCTCACATCCTTGAGGTTTCCCGCTCCTCTATGTTTTAAATGCACATCTTAAGATATATTAGCACTTCGTTATTACCGCCTGGTGATATTTAATTAATCACATGCCTTCAATCATTCTAAAAAAAAACTGGATACAATTTAAAATAAGGGTGCTCATATTTGCTAGTTTTCGAATATTTGCAACACTCAAATAGATAGTTGCATTCCCGATAAATATTTGCAGTCCTTTTAAAAAAGATAAATTAAATTTGATTTTCTTTATTTTTTTCTCTACATCTTCCCCAAATTAAATATTAGCTTGAACGGAATCTAAAAAATGTTCAATTTTAGTATTACAAAATTGAATTGCTATCATGAATTAAATTTTTGTAGTTGCGAATATGTTACAAATAATTTATATGATTTCTTTTTATGATACCCCATAACACATAACAAGCATGAATAAAATGGATGTCAAACCTACAAATATATAGCATATTTATATCAACCTACTAATATATAACATACTTATATGCTTGTGGTAAAGTTGGAGTTGAATGAACTAATGATAGATAAAAAGTGAAAAGTCATTACCATCTCAGCTGGAAGATTGAGATCAAATTATTTATAGCTAGGCCACAATCCAGTAGTTAGGACAGTTAGGTCATTTCTTGGATTTACTTGTGGATTGTTGCTAAGATAGTGTTCAAACTAGGAAACACCGGTACGGGTAGAGTACCGGGTATGGTACGACGATACGGTAAAATTTTAAAATTAAGGATACGAGTACTACGTGATATGTTGTATTAAATTTAATAAATATATATGCATATATCAAAAATATAATTATAAATTCTCATACAATAAATTGAACTAACAACACATTCACAGATTAATTTGAACTATCTAATTGAACTAACAACACATTCACAAATTAATTTTAACTAATTAATTTAACTAACAACACATTAAGAAGAAAAAGAAAAAAAGAAGTACCTACAGTCGGGAGCAGAGATCGGGAGCAGGAGCGACGACGGGAGCTGGAGCAAGAGCAGGGATCAGGAGCAAGAGCGGCGACGAGAGCCGAAGCAAGAGCGGCGACGGGAGCCGGAGCAGGAGCGGTCATGGGAGCCGGAGCTGGAGCAGTGACGGGAGCCAGAGCAGGAGCGGGGACGAGATCGGGAGCAGGAGCAGGAGCGGCGACGGGATCGGGAGTGGCGACGGTAACGGGAGCAGGAGCAGGGAGCGCCGACGGGATCGGGAGCAGGAGCAGGGAGCGGCGACGGGATCGGGAGTAGGGAGCGGGATCGGAAGAAATGAAACCTAAAAAAAATAAAAGCGCGATAATATTGAACCCAGCCGTGCGGTACGCGCATCAGTACCGGAAACGTACCTGGTACGGGTACGACCCTATTTTTGGCGTATCCGTGCTTCCTAGTGTTCAAACAATAACCTCCATGCAAGCTTTTCCTGCAAGTACTAAGGAGGAGCAACACTTTTATGAACTCATTTCGTGAAGGTCGATGAGAACAAAGGAGGAGCTCGTGGTGGTATATGAGAGCCCTTCGTAGCCATGCTCGCCGCTGCGGGTTCTCAGTGGAATGTTAATCTCCTCGGAGCAGAGCAAGGCAACAGGGATATGGGATTCCTGCGTGGGGGTGCATGAGAAGAGGCTAGGGAGTGTTGAGCAGAGTCCAGTTGAAGTTAAACAATGAGGAGATAAGAGATACTGGCAGCTCCTAGTGCATTGGAGGGGGCTCCAAGAGGCATCGTTAGCGGCAAGGCGGCGATGGAGGGTGTTCGACGTCAATTCCGAGAGCTCCAGGGGGCGGCAACTGTTGAAATTTGTGAAGTGAAAGCGGGTGAATGGAACACTTGGACCTATCCGCGCGGACTACGCAGACAGGATTGGGGGACAGCTAGGTCGGCAGAGATGTTGCAGACAGTTTGCTTTGTAGCGGCCTGGGCGGTCTGTTCGCGCGGACTACGCGAACAACATCGGCGGTTAGCCAGGCCGGCTTGTGCTCAGCAGACAAGGGGATCCCAGGAAGTAACCGGGCGGATAAAAACGCTATCCGCGGAGTCCGGTAAGAAGCGCACTGAAGAACTGGAGCTCGACAGACCGGCTTGGCAGAAGCCTTGGTCTTGCTCTGGTGAAGCAGCAAGTGGAAGCTGCGGAGATCGCCAGTCAGTGCGGACAGGTGTTGGAGGTCGGCGAGTTTGGCTGACTGGACCCAGTGTCCACCAGTAAGTGCGGACTGGCCCTTGTGGCCAGTTGTGTGGACCTGGTTGGTTCTGAACCAAGTCCATGTTTTGGCTCAGTTCGGGGAGATCGCGCAGTGGAGCGCGGACTGCTTCTCAGTCCACCAAACTCGGCAGAAGTGTTGTGTGCCTTGATTGTGAGTTTGGGAGAAGATGACTGGAGATTGTGTCCGCAACTATGTGCGGACTAGAGCTAGAGTCCGCTGGGTCCGACAGCTGCCTTGTTGGCGTGGCTGTGGACTTGGGATATGCGGACTGGAGCAGTTTGTGGAAGATTCGGACTGGAGGTGTCTGCTGTGTAAGCAGACTAGAGCTGTGTCCACTGAGTATGGTAGGTGTCTTGGTGACAAGGTAATGAACTCAAGGTATGCGGACTGGAGTTGTTTGCAGGGATATGCAGACTAGAGCTATCCGTAGTATGTGCGGACTGGATCGGCGTGTCTGCTGAGTCCGACTGTTGTCTTGGTGGCAAAGTCGTGGGCTTGGGATGAGCGGACTAAAGAGGTGTGTCTGCTGAGTCCGGTATTTTCCCTGTGACGAGGCTGTGGGCTCGGGATAAGCGGGCTGGAGCTGTGTCCGCGGATTGGCGGACAGTGTTGCTGCGGAGTCCAGCCGTGGCGGTCTTGGCTTGGCCCCTAGCGATAAGGCGGACTGGCATTTGTGTCCGGCGTTGGAGAAGCTATGGTGGTTGCTATCCTGCACAGTGGCGGCATACTGGAATGTATCTGCATAGTGCAGATATGTCTTGCTGCGGGATGTGGCGGTAATCCTATCGGCTAGAGCAGTGACCACACTCATCATCGTACCTATAAATATGACACATGTCACATCAGGAACAGTAACCTCAGTAACCAACCGAAGTAAGTGAACAGTAACTTGAGCTCGCACAAGTTGTTGTGGACTTCTTTTTGGTGTCCGCGTGGTTTGGTTGAGTTGACCGGGTTGTGCTGTGCAGGTTGTGCAGATAGCGCTGGAAAGCCAGGACTTGGCTCTGATTGCGGTCAGGGACAGTGCGGACTCTGCGGTTAAGCAACAGGCGGTAAACAGTAGGTCGCGGACAGCGACCAGACAGTCTTCTCTTTGGCAACTTGGTTCGGGGTTCAATAAGTCGCTTGCTTCAGGCGGACTGTTTAGTTCGGCATCGCAGCTTGTACGGTCTGGCGGCTAGGCGACCTAGCGGTTAGGCGGCTTGCAGACTGGCGGTTAGAGCTAGCATTGGAATAAGGGATAGTCCGTGCGGCTTGGGTTGCGGTCTGGCGACCTGGCGGACTGAGCGGACTCCACAACAGTAGACCGACAGCTTGATGTTTGAGTCTGCGCGGCTTGTGTTAACTTGTCTTGTATTTGTAGTCTCTGCTTTCCCTTGGGTGGTTGTTTGGTGAAGCATGTCTCGCCATGTATGTCTCGCTGTATAAAGAAGATTGTTGTGAATCAATAAAGACTCTTGTGTTGCATGTGTTTTCTGGTTGACTGGATTTAGTTAAGATAATCCCTGCTCACTCCAAGGTTCAGGGAAATTTTCACGTGATCAAGGTATGATCTTGATATTGCTGAGAATATTAATTTAGCATCAGGCTATCTTGTTGACCACCTGGAGAATTTTTCAACATGGTATCAATGTCAGGTTGTTGAATTTCAACATGGTATCAGAGCTGGATTGGAGTGGATAAGCAGTGATCAACTGAAGTGGTTGTTGCTCTTGTGAAGAGGGAACCGGTGGTTGAACCATGCAAGTTGTCTTGGAATTGATCTCCTTACAAAGACGAACTTTGATAGGTGGAAGTCTTATATGGAGAGTTTTATTCTTGGCGAGGACCTTTGGGAGGTATTATGCGGAGCACAAAGACAAAAGGCTACTGCTGGCAATACTGAAGAGATGAGAGCTTGGAAGGAGATAAATGCGAAAGCGGAGTCTATTCTCAAGCAGGTGATCTCATCGGAGCTCTTGGACCACATCAGTGAATGTCGGTCAACTGCGGAGGTTTGGACTTCCCTTGATGGGTTGTTCAGGAAGGAGGTGAAGGTTGCTGCAGTGGATGGTCCTTCTACTTCATATTAGCAAGAGAGGAGTGTTTCTCCTAGGCATGGTGGGAAGAGGAAGGAAGGACCAAGATGCTATAAATGCAAGCAGCATGGTCATCTCAGGAAAGAGTGCAAGGTTGTCTTGCTCTCGACGAATGTAGCTCATGTTGGGAGTAAGGAGAAGAACTTAGTTGGGTCATCAACAAGTTCTAATGCTGATCGAATGAAGACCAGTGATAGTGCAGCTATTTGACATGAAAGACTGGGACATGTAGTGATGGACAAGCTGAAAGCAATGGCAGTAAGAAGACTCGTAAGAGGATTGCCTAGATTGTCATCCTATGATAATGGTCAGGGGTGTGCGGGATGTCAGCATGGTGAAGCTTATCGCTTTATGGTTGATAAGGAACAATCCAGATGTAAAGCACCTTTGGACGTTGTCCATTGTGCTCTGTTGGACCGACCGTCACTGCTAGTCTTGGAGGCAGCAGGTACATGCTGATATTGGTTGACGACTATTCAAGGTATACTTGGGTATACTTCATGAAGGTGAAGTCGAACATGATGCGCATGTTTGTGGAGTTCAAGAAGCTTGTGGAAGGCCAGCTTGGCCTGCGGATCAAGAAATTGGGGACAAGCATCGGTGGTGAGTTTGACTCAACCGAGTTCTCAAACTTTTGTAGAAAGTAAGGGATCCAGAAGGGGCTTTCTTATGGACATACTTCACAACAAGGCGGTATTGCAGCTCAGATGATCCGTTGGTTAACGGAGACCTGCAAGTGTTGGCTTCAGAGTAAAGGGGTTCCTGAGGCTCTTTGGGCGGAAGGGATGGACTGTGCTACTCATGTAATCAATCGGATGCCTCTTAGTCCGATCTATGTAAAGACTCCTTATGAGCTAATGTTCGATGTGAAGCCCAGTGTAAAGCACCTACGGGTGTTTGGATCTACCTGCTACGTACACTCTTTGATTGCTCTCAATACGAAGCTAGTCTTTGTTGTGTATGATGAGCAGAGGAGAAGATGGAGGTGTATGGATCCTGCGATGAAGAGGATCATCGTGTCGAGAGACGTTGTGTTCGATGAGTTGATGTTATATTGGGATAACTCTTATGTGGAGCTAGAGATGAGCAGGTCAGATGGTGGGTTGAAGGAGGCTGCTGCTAAGGTTCAGTTGGAGCTGCCTGAGTCACCATGATCTCCAGGTTTTTCTAGCTCCGGGGCAAAGGCGTCAGGGTCAGGAAGCAGGGGGAGCGATGTTCCAAGTACTTCTGGCTCGAAGGCGGAGGCTTCCAGTTCAGGAAGCAGGGGGAGCGATGTTCCAAGTAGTTTTTGTTCGAGAGCAAATACTTCTGGTTCAGGTAGCAGGGGGAGCATTGCTCCAGGTACGTCTGGTTCTAGTGAGGAGGCGTCTTGTTCAGGAAGCAAGGGTAGCATTGTTCCAGGTTTGCTCGGGAACGGAGCTGGCTCAGGAGGAGCAGCGGAGGTGGTTAGCCATGATCTGGTTCTTTGGAGATCGAAGAGGATCAGTAAGCCACCAGCTCGATATAGCGAAGGGAACACAACGAGCTTGGTCTCATGTTTCTTTGCTAGACCTCAGGTCGAGCGAGTAACTTCTAGCTGTGATGACCCCACTAGAATCAAGGAGGTGATTGACACCAAGGCTGAAGAGGTGACTACTCTCAGTGGTATCGAGGCTTGGGCTCTTGTGCCCAAGGTAGTTGGTGATACTCCTTTGATGCGTGAGTGGAGGTTGAAGCTGATGAAGAAGGCAGAGGGAAGCATTACTCCTTTTGGGAGATGTTGGAGGGTTCCCTCGTGGTCCATGATATGCGGGGCGAGGACTATGTATTGGACATCTCTTCGTAGATGCTATCAGAGGGACTAGGTGCAAGGTTACGGGAGCTGCTGGAGTTATTCACCACTTCTCACTTCAAAGAGTAGTGTTGAAATTTGTGAAGTGAAAGTGGGTGAATGGAGCACTTGGACCTATCCGTGCGGACTACGCGGACAGGGTTGGCGGACAGCTAGGTCGGCAGGGATGTTACAGACGGTTTGCTCTGTAGCGGCCTGGGCGGTCTATTCGCACGGACTATGCAAATAGCAGCGGCGGTTAGCCAGGCCGGCTTATGCTCAGCAGGCAGTTGGATCCCAGGAAGTAACCGGGCTGATAGAAGCATTATCCGCGGAGTCCGGCAAGAAGCAGACTGAAGAACTGGAGCTCAGCAGACCGGCTTGGCAGAAGCCTTGGTCTTACTCCAGTGAAGCGGCAAGTGGAAGCTGCAGAGATCGCTAGTCAGTGCAGACAGGTGTTGGAGGTCTCCGGGTTTGGCTGACTGGATCCAGTGTCCGCCTGTAAGTGCGGACTGGCCCTTGTGTCCAGTGGTGTGGACTCGGTTGGTTCTGAACCAAGTCAATATTTTGGCTCAGTCCGTGGAGATCGCGTAGTGGAGCGCGGACTGCTTCTCAGTACGCTAAACTCGGTGTTGAAGTATTAGATCGGGCGGCCTTGCGGTCTGATCCTGCGGTTTGTTGACCGAGCGGTCTGGCGGTCTGACTCTGAAGCCTGGAGACCGGGCGGTCTAGCGGTCTCCCATTGCGGCCTGTTCTATCTTGCTGGAGTTGCCGAGCGGTTATCCCATCTGTCTAATCGCGCGGCCTGTGTGGTCTCCTTTATTTCTAGCCGCTCAGTACTGTAAATGTTTAGTCTCACATTGTTTGTATACTCTCTCTCATATCTCCTCCATTCTATATAAGGGAGGTCATACCTTTATAAATGACATCTTTTTTGGATAATAAAATTTCAATTATTCAAAAGTCTATCCGTTTGTTCTTTCTTATTCGCTACTTTCTACATGGTATCAGAGCACACGGTCGTTTCCTCCTGATTGTGTGTGCTCGGCTTGTTTTCCGCTATCCGCGACCTGTCTTGCGGCTTGCCTCCTCTTCTGTCCGCTGCCCTGTTCGCGCGGCTTGTTTCTGTCCGCTGCCCTATTTGCGCGGCTTGCTTCTCCTTGGTTCTCTTCTCCTACTACTTTTCGTCGCCGCGACCTGTTTCATTGTCGCCGCGAACTGTTTCTTGCCTCTCCGACTTCCTAGTCGTTGCGGCCTGTGTCTGTTCGCCCGGCCTGCGACTTGTTGTAGTCGCTGCTTCTTGCCTCCTCTTTCTCTTCTGTTCGCTCGGCCTTTTCGGTCCGCGCGACCTCTTCCCCGCTGCGCCTTTGACTGCTTTCTCGCCGCTTGTGTTCGCGCGGCTTCTTTTCTATCCGCTGCGATTTCTTGCTGTCTTCTATGACTACTTCCGGTCTCACCACTACTCCTGCAGCTCCTTCTCCTCCACCTCCTTCGGGCAACCTTGGCACCCTTTCTAAGTTTGTTGGCTCCAACTATCCCGATTAGAGCGTTTCTTTCACTTTTCTTCTTCGCTCTCAACGCAAGCGTCATCACCTCACCGATGACCCTCCTCCTCGTACCTCTACTGAGTTTGATGACTGGGATGCGAGTGATGCTCTTGTCCGCACCTGGCTGGCCAACAGCCTTTCCGATGAGTGCATTCCCGTCATTCGCCATGATGAGACGGTCAAGGCCGCCTGGCTTCACCTCGCTGCTCTCTATTCGAAGGGGGGCCAGACGTCCCGCATTTATACTCTCTATGCGGACCTCTTCGCCCGCCCTTCCCTGTCTCCTGCTGCGGCTTATCAGCAGGTTCAGGCTCTTGGTGCTGAAATCCTCCAGAATCTCCCCTTCTCCGCGGACTTGGCCGACCAGTACAAACACTTCCAGGAACTCCTGGTTGTTTGTTATCTTCTTCGTCTTCCCGATTCTTATGATATGATCCGCCAGCAGATCTTGGGTGAGGCGGAATCTCCTACTTTGGATGCCACTGCGGCTCGCATTGCCGCTGTTACTTCGCTGCTCCAGCGGCCTCTGTTGGCCTCCCCCCTTCCCAGGACTCCTTTGCTCATCAAGCTCAGAGGGGGGGACCTAGTAGCCGCGGCCACTCCGGCGGACGGGGTTCCTCCCGGTTCCTCTGCTCTCACTGTGGTCGTACCGGCCATTCTGTTGACCGCTGCTGGCAGAAGCATCCTCATCTTCGCCCTTCCGGTGATGCTCCTTCTTCGGCCTCCGCATCTTCTCGGCCGTCTGCCTCTGTGGCCACGACGTCAGGTAGTGCCCACGTCGTTACCCAAGGTAAATGGCTGATTGACTCTAGTGCTACAAATCATATGACGGGCAACCCTCATTACTTCTCCCGTCTTGAGACACATGACCGCTTACCCCCGGTCCGTGTGGCAGATGGTTCACCGTCCCCGGTTCATGGGACGGGCATGGTTCAACTCACCCCCTCGCTTTGCTTGGAGGACACCCTCTATGTCCCGAAGTTCCCGTGCAATTTGTTATCAGTTACTACTTTATGTCGGCAACTTCAATGCTCCGTCTTATTCACTCCCACTACTTGTTCTTTTCAGGACCCGAGGACCCAGCAGACGATTACTACTGGGACTGAGAGCGGTGGCCTCTACTTCCTCGACGATTTTTCCGCTCTGTCTGCCTACTCTTCCTCCACAGATCTCCTTCAATGGCATCTTTGCCTTGGACATCCTCCTCCTCGGATTCTTCGCCAGCTTCTGCCCCACTTACCTCCTACCAGTTCTCCGCTCAACTGTGATGTGTGTCAGCTTGGCAAACATCATCGCTCCTCCTTCCCACCGAAGCAAGGTCGTGGCTCCTCTCGCCCGTTTGATCTTATTCATTCTGATGTATGGGGTCCTGCTCCTACCCTCACTGTTGGTCGGGGCAGTTCCTAGTTTGTCAGTTTTATCGATGATTTCTCCCGCTGTACCTGGGTGTATCTGTTAAAAGATCGCTCTGAACTTTTTTCTATTTGGCAATCATTTTATTTTATGATTCAGACTAAATTTGTTATTTCTATTAAAGTTTTACGTTCTGATAATGCCAAGGAATATCTGAATCATGAGTTCGCCTCTTTCTTTCACCAACATGGCCTGCTTCATCAATTGACTTGTGTTTACACCTCCCAGCAGAATGAGGTGGCGGAGCGTAAAAACCGTCACCTGCTTGATATTGCTCGTACTCTCATGACGCAGATGCACGTCCCTCGCTCCTAATGGGGCTACGATGTGCTCCTCGTCTGCTATCTCATCAATCGCCTTCCCTCCACCGTTCTCCACGGCCAGACTCCCTTCTCCATTCTCTACCCCCAAAAGGAACCTTTTCCTCTCCCTCTCCGTATCTTTGGTTGTACGGCCTTTGTTCACGCTCCCTCCGCTACCCGCGACAAGCTTTCCCCCCGCTCCACCAAGTGTGTCTTTTTGGGATACTCTACTACTCAAAAAGGCTATTGCTGCTTTGACCCCCTTCTCCGCAAGCAGTTTGTCTCCGCGGATGTGACCTTTTTCGAGAATGCTTCCTATTTCTCTCCTACCTCTTCTCTTCCTTCTCATCTCTCCGTTCCTTCCCCGCCTCTCGACGTTTTCCCACCTCCGTCTCCCCCTCCACCGACTCCTTCCCAGTCCGTCTCCCCACCCACCCCTCCACCCTCCTCTCTGCCGCCGTCTCTCTCTAGTCCCGGGCCAGCCTTCTCCTCCACGGACGCTCCGGTCGCTGACGCTCCTGTCGCTGACGCTCCCGTCGACCTGGATCTTCTCATTGCCCTTCGCAACGGGGTGCGGGCGTGTACTCAACACCCGCTTGCGGTAGTTGTTTCCTATGATCGGCTTTCTCCTTCTCGCAGGTGTTTTGCCTTGGCTATCTCTGCTACTTCTACTCCCCGCACCTACCAGGAGGCTCTTGCTCTCCCTCATTGGAAGTCTGCCATGGATGAGGAGATGGCTACTCTTACTGAACGGGGTACCTGGACCCTGGTTCCTCCTCCCGTGGGCACTGATGTGGTTGGCTGTCGCTGGGTCTTCGTTGTGAAGTTTCGCCCCGACGGCACTGTGGATCGCTACAAAGCCCGGCTGGTGGCCAAGGGCTTCACTCAGACTTACGACATTGATTACTTTGATACCTTTTCTCCGGTTGCTCGCCTCAGCACCATCCGGGTTCTCCTTTCTGTGGCTGTTAACCGGGATTGGGCTATTTCCCAGCTTGATGTGAAGAATGTCTTCCTCTATGGCGATCTTCAGGAGGATGTCCATATGGAGCAACCTCCTGGGTATGTTGCTCAGGGGGGAGACACGTGTATGTCATTTGAAGAAGGCCATTTATGGCCTAAAGCAGAGCCCTCGGGCATGGTTCGACAAATTCAGTGGTATTGTGGCTACCATCGGCTTTCGAAGGAGTTCGGCCGATCACTCCTTATTCATTCGCAAAACGGCCTCGGGACTGGTGGTTTTGGCCGTATATGTGGATGATATTCTTCTTACTGGCGATGACCGAGATGGAGTGGACCTGACGAAGAAGCACCTCCGTCAGCACTTGGTCACGAAGGATATGGGCTCCCCGAAATACTTTTTGGGGATAGAAATCTCTCGGAAACTTGACTCGTTGGTTCTCTCCCAACGGAAGTATGCCCTTGATCTTCTACAAGAAGCAGGACTGACAGGTGCCAAACCGGCTCGGTTTCCCATGGCTATTGGAGAAGACAAAACGTGGACGGATGACTCGCCTCTTCTATCTGATGTCACAAGGTACAGACGTTTGGTAGGCAAACTCATCTATCTCACGGTGACTAGACCCGACATTGCCTATGTTGTAGGCAAGGTCAGTCAGTTTATGCAAACTCCCAGGGACTGCCATCTTCTGTCCGCCCTGAAGATTTTAGAGTATATCAAAGCAGCACCAGGCAAAGGGTTACTCTTTCAGAAGAATGGACATCTGAGGGTTGAGGCCTACTCAGATTCAAGTTACGCGGATGACAAAGGCGATCGTAAATCCACATCAGGTTTCTGTACCTTTGTTGGAGGCAATCTCGTGAGTTGGAAGAGCAAGAAACAGTCTGTTGTCTCCAGATCCAGTGCAGAAGCCTAATACCGGAGTATGACATCAACCACGTGTGAGTTAAAGTGGTTGCGGGCTCTCATGCTTGACCTGGGCGAGGTATATGACTGTCCTCTCCCTATGTTCTGTGACAACAAGACCGCTATATACATATCCAGAAATCCGGTCTTCCATGAGAGAACAAAGCATATAGAGGTTGACTGTCACTTCATTCGGGAAGAGATTTTGAAGAAACAGATTTGTACTCCATTTGTCACCTCTGACAAGGAATTGACAGATATCTTCACCAAGCCGGTTTCTACTTCCTTCTTCCACATTTGTGACAAGCTGGGCATGATTGATATCTATGCTCCAGCTTGAGGGGGAGTGTTGAAGTATTAGACCGGGCGGCCTTGCGGTCTGATCCTGCGGTTTGTTGACCGAGCGGTCTGGCGGTCTGACTCTGAAGCCTAGAGACCGGGCGGTCTAGCGGTCTCCCATTGCGGCCTGTTCTATCCTGCTGGAGTTGCCGAGCGGTTAACCCATCTGTCTAACCGCGCGACCTGTGCGGTCTCCTTTATTTCTAGCCGCTCAGTACTGTAAATGTTTAGTCCCACATTATTTGTATACTCTCTCTCATATCTCCTCCATTCAATATAAGGGAGGTCATACCTTTGTAAATGACATCTTTTTTGGATAATAAAATTTCAATTATTCAAAAGTATATCCGTTTGTTCTTTCTTATTCACTACTTTCTACACTCGGCAGAAGTGTTGTGTGCCTTGGTTGCGAGTTTGAGAGAAGAGGACTGGAGATTGCGTCCGTAACTGTATGCGGACTGGAGCTGGAGTCCGCTGAGTCCGACAGCTACCTTGCTGGCGTGGTTGTGGACTTGGGATATTCAGACTGGAGCAGTCTGTGGAAGATGCGGACTAGAGGTGTCTACTGTGTAAGCAGACGGGAGCTGCGTCCGCTGAGTCCGGTAGGTGTCTTGGTGACAAGGCAATGGACTCAGGGTATGCAGACTGGAGTTGTCTGCAGGGATTTGCAGACTATAGCTGTCCGCATTATGTGCGGACTGGATCGTCGTGTCCGCTGAGTCCGACTGTTGCCTTGGTGGCGAAGCCGTGGGCTCGGGATGAGCGGACTGAAGCGGTGTGTCCGCTAAGTCCGGTATTTGCCCTGTGACGAGGCTGTGGGCTCGGGATAAGCCGGCTGGAGCTGTGTCCGCGGATTGGCGGACAGTGTTGCTGCGGAGTCCGACTGTGGCGGTCTTGGCTTAGCCCCTGGCGACAAGGCGGACTGGCGTTTATGTTCTGCCTTGGAGAAGCTATGGTGGTCGCTACCCTGCACAATGGCGGCGGACTAGAATCTATCCGCGGACTGCGGAGATGTCTTGCTGCGGGATGTGGCGGTAATCCTATCGGATAGGGCGGTGACCACACTCATCATCGTGCCTATAAATAGGACTCATGTCACATCAGGAATAGTAACCTTAGTAACCAATCGAATTAAGTGAACAGTAACTTGAGCCCGCACAAGTTACTGCAGACTGCTTTTTGATGTCCGCACGGTTTGGTTGAGTTGACCGGGTTGTGCGGTGCAGGTTGTGCGGATAGCGCTGAAAAGCCAGGACTTGACTCTAATTGCGGTCAGGGACAGTGCAGACTCTGCGGTTAAGCAACAAGCGGTAAACAGCAGGTAGCGGACAGTGACCATACAGTCTTCTCTTTGGCAACTTGGTTTGGGGTTCAATAAGTCGCCTGCTTCAGGCCGGCTGTTCAGCTCAGCATCGTAGCTTGTGTGGTCTGGCGGCTAGGCGACCTAGCGGTTAGGCGGCTTGCAGACTGGCGGTTAGAGCTAACATTGGAATAAGGGGTAATCCGCACGGCTTGGGTTGCGGTCTGGCGACCTGGCGGACTGAGCGGACTCCACAGCAGTAGACCGACGACTTGATGTTTGAGTCTGCGCAGCTTGTGTTAACTTGTCTTGTATTTGTAGTCTCTGCATTCCCTTGGGTGGTTGTTTGGTGAAGCATGTCTCGCCATGTATGTCTCGCTGTGTAAAGAAGATTACTGTGAATCAATAAAGACTCTTGTGCTGCATGTGTTTTCTAGTTGACTGGTTTTAGTTGAGATAACCCCTGCTCACTGCAAGGTCTAGGGAAATTTTCGCGTGATCAAGGTGTGATCTTGATAGTGTTGAGAATATTAATTTTGCATCAGGCTATGTTGTTGACCACCTGAAGAATTTTTCAACATGGTATCAATGCCAGGTTGTTGAATTTCAACAGCGACGGGGTTGGTTCGGGATTAGAAGGGGTGGAATCACAAAATTAGAGTAGGCGAGACTCGGGAGTCGACAGTTTTCTTGGCTGATGGGGGTTGCAAGTATAGAGTTATTTTAAGTTATAATTGCTTTAAATTTTAAGTTTTGGAGTCTATCCCTCCTTGCCATGGAGTACAAGAAAGAGTTCTCTCGTCTATCCCTCATTGCCGCAGAGTTCGTGTCAGACGAAGCCAAGAAGATCAGTCAATTCATAAAAGGACTCAAACATGCTTTTTGCCAGCATGTGGTAGCTCATGGTGCCACCACCTATGTCGAGCCTGTTGGAGTCGCCTTGTAGGTGGAAGCTATTGAGCTGGACTGTTCTGCTAAAAATATGTTAATAAATATAAATAATAAATCCCCAATACATTAGCACAAGACAAATATAAAAAGAAACCAAAAACATGATAATAAATATAAATAATAAAATAAAATAGTAAGATGCCACATTAAGGCTCCGTTTGGCACGGTGGTGGCGGTCATGAACATGATGAATAAACTGTCATTTGTTAATGCTCACCTAAGGAACTTCATCCACTTTTATCTTCAAATAGATAAAGTTTATTGAGTGGTCCTTAACGAATGACGGTTTAACCCATGCGTTTACGATCACCACCAAACAGAGCCAAAGGCTTAAGCAAATACATTTCGAATATTTTTTTTTTTTAAATTGAATCCCCAATATTCGAATGACCGGTGAATGACTGCTAACAGATTAATTTGATTAATTCAATAAATTAGAGTGAATAATTTTAAATTCGACTTAACTAATCCGAAGGAATAACGATAATCACGCTAATAACAGATAAAATTGTTGGATAATTATTGAGCTATGTAGTTAGTAAAATATAAATAATAAAATAAATTAGTAAAATACCACATTAACTCATTAAGTGACTACATTTGAAATTTTTTGAAAATTGAATCCCAATTTTCGAATGACCCGTGAATGACAGCAACTGATTAATTTGATTAATTCGTTAAATTAGAGGGATTTATTTTGAATTCGACGTAACTAATCCGAAGGATTGGCGATAATCACGCTAATAACAGATAAAATCGTTGGATAATTATTTAGATTTGTGGTTATATAAATAATTAAATATATATATACATATAATAGCAGAAGAGCCTCGTCTCTCCTTATTCCGCCTCCCTCTCTCCGCTTCTTCCGATCCAAATCCTCAATCTCCGATTCGAAGCCCTAATACTGCCTGTCTCTCCCCTCGAGCGACTCCAGTGAAAGCTTCGCAATGACTCCGACCGCCGGTAACAACCGCCGCCGCTTTTTGCCCTCTGTTCCGCCTACCCGCGCTCCGTTCGCCGCACTCCGCTTCCTCCGCCTCCGGTTTCGTCTTCTCATCCTCCTCTTCTTTCCGTCCCTCTACGTCCTCCTCCTCTCCGCCACCTACTCCATTGATAGCAACTCTTTCCTTATTGATTTTCTCCCGGTGCTGGCCTTCTCCTCCGGCCTTGTTCTGCTCCTTTGCCTTTTTCTCCCCTCCTCCTTCCGTGTTCTCCCTCGCCCTCCTACTTTCCCACTTCTGCTCTCCATCAGAGCCTTCTCTTTTTGGAACCGCACCGATCGCCGCACCGGCCTGGCCGTCCAGCCGTACAGCAACGGCGATGTCTACGAGGGGGAGCTCCGGTGGGGAAAGTGTTACGGCAGTGGGGTTTACTACTACCACAAGAGCGGAAAATATGAAGGAGATTGGATTGATGCGAAATATGATGGGCATGGGGTGGAAACTTGGACTAAGGGAAGCAAATACAAGGGGCAGTATAAGAAGGGACTCCGCCATGGATTTGGTGTTTATCGCTATCACACCGGCGATCTCTATGCCGGGGAATGGCTGAATGGGCAGAGCCATGGCTACGGGGTGCACACCTGTGAGAATGGCAGCCGGTATGTTGGTGAATTCAAGTGGGGACTCAAGCATGGCCTAGGGTATTTTCACTTCAGGTAAATCCGCCGGATTCCACAATTTATACCGATTTTGCTATGTTCCGATGTTATGAAACACCATATACTCAAATAAATTATGCAATTGAGGGGTTCTGTTTCCCAGAATCAAACTAATTTGATGCAAATCACTGCATTATGTTTTGCTGTTGTTTCTGTTTAGTGTTTTGATTCAATGCGGCCGCCATTTTTAATCTTATTTCAACCATCATTCATTTATTCAGGTGATATTGGAAGATGTTAAGAGTAATTTGTAACGTGGTAGTGTCGGTCTTGCCATTATTATGCTTAGCTAACGGCCATGCTGCTTTCCTTTTTGTTTTTCTAGGGTTTATCTTCATGTGCTTTTAATTACCATATTCCTTATAGATGTTACTCTGCACTCTCTTCATTTTCATTTGATCTAATTATTTTATTTGCTCCAAAACTTATGGTGGTGTTTGCAATAATCTATCTTCAAACAACATCAGTTTAATTTATTTGGTATCCAACTACCATGTGAACTTGGATTTGTTATGTAGTTGCTTCTATGCTTCCATTTTATTCATAATTGAAGTATTTATATGATCCCTGACTTCTTTATTAGATCTTCAAATTATGAAGCCGCTTGTAACTTATATCTAGTAGCTTGTTAATTGGGTCTCATTTCTTGTTTGTAGTTATTTTTTGTGTCACTTTGGAGAACGATTAATGATAGAAATTTCTAATTGCAAGCCTTATTAGTGTGAAAATTACAATGAAAAACTCCAGTGGCGTGATTAAGGCTCCGTTTGGCACGGTGGTGGTAGTCGTGAACATGGGGGGTTAAACTGTCATTCGTTAATGCACACCGATGGAACGTCATCCACTTCTATGTTTAAACGGATGAAGTTTGTTAGGTGATTGCTAACAAATGACGGATTAACCCATGCATTTACGATTGCCACCGCTATGCTACACAAAGCCTAAAATTGCAAGAACATGAACTAAGCGTGTGTTGATTTCTGTTGCCTGGTTATGTTTAACTGTACTTGTGATTTTGTATTCATTAATATATGCCAGATAAAATCTATAGAGAAAGTTTCACATAAGTCTATATGAGGTTAGCTCGATTTTGGGGGAGGCATTGTCTTGTTATAATGATCATAAGATCAGCAGTAATATCTGGAAAATGTAAAAATTTAGAGATGCAGAATACTTAATGGAGCACATTTCAGCTACAGGTTGTGATTTGTGAATGTGCTTTGCTCATTGTCTCTTCACATAACATTTGTCAATGCCCTTTAATTTTATCAACTGATCCCATCACTGATTTTGGTTCTACTGTGTCAAGGAACGGGGACACCTATGCCGGAGAATATTTTGCCGACAAAATGCACGGATTCGGAGTCTACCATTTCACCGATGGGCAATGCTACGAGGGCGCATGGCAGGAGGGGAAGAGAGACGGTTTAGGAATGTTATCCTTTGCGAGTGGGGAGTCCCAGTCCGGTCACTGGGCCAACGGTGTTCTAGAAATTTCTACCTCTAGGAATCCCTTCACCGGTGCTTCTTTCGCCGTGAATCACACCAGGGTGCTCAACTCCGTTCAGGTATGGATGCCATCGAATGATTCCCTTCCGGAGTTCTAAATATCTGTGTCAAACAGACCACTCAGCTGCGTCTGTTTCAATCACCAGGATGCGAGAACTGCTGCAGAAAAGGCGTATGATGTGCGGAGGGTGGACGACAAGGTGAACAAGGCTGTCGCTGCCGCAAATATTGCGGCGGATGCGGCCGCGGCCGCGGGTTCGAAGGCCGTCCAGATTGAGAAGAGAGACCGCGAGATCGAGTACGTGCACGACCTGCCCCTAGAGATAGTCTGATGGTGTTTTCGCTCCCTCCATTGGAAGCTGCTCCGTGCGGCCACGGCCGCCCTTCACGCCTTCATGGCGAAGCATCCTTCCGGGCGCGGCTCTCGGGGAGACACGGGATGAGAAAGCGTGGAATTCTGCTACACCGGGTCATTCTGTATAGGAAGGAATGACAGACATGTTAGTTGATTGTTGTTAGGAGTTGTTAGGAGGCGCCCCCCATGTTGATGAGAAATGTTTTCTGTAGGGGAGTTGGGAGGATGGAAAATTTGAATCATTTCATCATTTGAGACGCTGTAGCGTGGGGGTGTACCATCTCTCTCTCTCTCTCTCTCTCTCTCTCTCTCTCTCTCTCTGTCTCTCTCTGTCTCTCTCTCTTCCTTCTTCTCACTCGTATAGATGATGAATTCTTATTTTGGTTAAATAAAAAATTTCTGGAAAATTTATAGATCTCTCAAATGTTATTATTATTTTTTTAATTCAGTTCTGCAAAATGATTTGGTTAAAATGTTACAGGGGTTCCTGGGGTTTTAATTCCTTAAAATAGGTAAAGCTGTGGGATTCATCTAAAGCATAAAATCTACTTATCCACTGGTTTTTTTATTTGAATATTAGTAAATTAGAGACGTGAAAGCGGGTAGTCACCGGGGACCAGGGAGGGAGTCGGTACCATGGATCTGTTTGTCGTTTTATGAAATGTGCAGCTTGTGTAGCAGTGTAGATGGCTTGATGAAGATGGTTTAGCTCGATGTCATTTAAGCGCAGATTTAGGAATTTCATGCTGAGTCGGACTATTTAAAAAGTTTGAGAAACTTATAGTCAATGAATACAATATTAAAATTTAATTTTCAAAAATAAATAAAGTCAGTTTATTTTAATGAATAAAATATTTATAAAATGTTTTATAAATATTTATAAAGTATTCATAGTCAATGAGTACACTAATTAATTAAAAAAAATTAATGAATAAAATATTTATATATTTAATGTACATATTTATAAAAAATATTAATCAGATGATCACAAAAAATGTAACATTTTATAAAAATTCTTGTGGGGGTCAGCCCCCAGATACACCCTCTTATTGTGGTCGTCATATATTATATTAAAATTTATTAAAAATTGACTTTAAATATTATTACAAAAGTTAAATATTATTACAAAAAGTTATGTAACACTGTATCCCAAAATTTTTCCTTATTATATTAAAATTTTTCCTTATTACTCTGAAATTAAAAAATAATAATTTATGTGTATGTACGGTGCATGCGCAAATCCGATCACACAAGTGAGAAAAATACAATCATATTTGAAATTTTAAAAAGTACTATTATTATTGCGGGTCATCCAGTTTTTCTTCATTCTGGAGAAATCGGACCGCCTTAGCTCAGAAACGGACCGGACTTGCAAACAGTCAAAATGAACCTTAGCAAATGACACGAGACGTTTTTATGTGGAAAACCCGGAAATGGTGAAAAATCACATGGTTGGAACTGTGCCGAACAAAAATTCACTAGCTTCTTGGAATTTTACAAATTTTGATTTGATCTCGGAGGGTGACATGTCACTACTCCGTTATAAGTGCAGAAAATGAGGAAAAATAGTTAAGTTCTCGGAGCCTCGATAGAAGCGCTCCGACCTTCAAATATTGTTGAGCTCACGAAACCTGGGTGAGAGCGTTACAACTCGAAAATTGTCTCAAGTCTACGAAGCTTCTGGAGGAAGCGTTCTCGTTGATGTAGAGCCTTGATGGGAGCGCTCTCGTAGAGGCGATTGACGTGACTTTGGTCGTGTTGTAGCCTGAGCGCAATAAGGAGAGCAGAGAGAATTCCTGAGCAGAGAATCGACAAGTCCATGATCTAGTCGGGAAATCGTAGAGCTCTCTCTTGCCCCTGCAATTGTTTGTCTTCAAACGAATGCATGAGAGCTCATTTATAGTTTTTGAAGGGTCACAGTGGTAATTGGTCCAAAGAGTGATTTGTGTCGGCGAATGACGTTGCTCCCTTTTGATCGCCGGTATCACCATTTCTGTCAAAAATGACGAGAGTGTCCTCCGGAGGCTACGACCGGAGGTAGCCGACGAGAAAGGAGGCGGTCAGGGACGGCGTGGGTCGCCAGCGGCGGCTACCCCCGCTGGCAGTGGTAGCGGCCGCCGTTAGTGCCCGCACGCCGATGGGCGCGGGCGCGGCCGTACGGGGTGTGGCCACGGCCATGCGGGGAGTGGCCGCACAGGCGCGCGACTCTCCTGCCATGGAGGTGCGTGGCCCTGCGACCACCTGAGCGGCGTGCATGATGTCCACACCCGCGTGTGCGCCTACCGCGCGCGTCGACACGCTGCGCGGGCCGCGCGTGCTTGTGCGCAGGTCGGGCGCGCCTGTACGACCCTGTCGTGCATGCGTGCGAGTTCGACCTCTACCTTGGGTGCTCTATGGGCTTGCGGTTTTGCAGCGCGTAATCGTTCTGGTCGAGCGTGCTGGTCTGACTTGGAAACTTCAAAGGGGACCCCATCAATCATAGTTTCTCGTAAATCACATCCGTCGGATCGCAAATTGTGTGGATTCAATTCTATACCATATCAAACTAATAGGTATGTATATGTTATTGCGAGTGTGTGTGCGGTAGAAGAGGAGGGAAGTTCGCGATGTAACACCGCAAAAATAAAAACAGAACTTGCTATCGCCGGTCGACAGTGGGTATCGCTGGCGATAACGATATCACTCAACGCACTCGACGCTTTCAAGCGTTGAGTAAACTCAAAGAATTGTTAAGTAAGGGACTATCGCGTGTCGATAGAGGTACCACTCAACACACTCAACGCTTTCAACGAATCGTTGAGTAGACTCAATGCACTCGACGCTTTTGATGAATCGTCGAGTGAGCTATTGCGTGGTGACAGTGGATATCGCTGGGTGATACTGCCACGAATGCTAGCCACGTTTCAGATGACCGGACGACGACCGAAGAGCGGTGGTTGACAGGGGTCAAAGCGGCTACCGACAATACCGCACAGGCGATAGCGGATATCGTCAGGCGATAGCGTTAGTTTTGACTTGTCAGCTGAAATCGTGGCATTTGCTTCCTTTTGATGAAATGAGTCTGTGACTGGGATTAATCCAGAGACCACTTAACTAGAGGAGAGGTAGAGAGGAGTCTCATTTTACTTCTCCCTCTCTCTCTCTCTCTCTTCATCTTCAATTGCTCTCTTGGAAGGAGTTGAGTGTTGCAGTATGGAGGTCGGACTATCTGTTGTTGTTCGGAGGCTGGGCGGTCTGGCGGTTTATCTGACCAGCTTGTCTGTTGAGCTGTTGCTGTTTGGCATCTGTTGTAGTACTAAGGTCAGGCGGTCTGTTGCTGTTTGGTATCCGTGCGGTCTGGCGATTTGTATCTGGCGACTTGGATACCGTCGGTCTAGCGGTCTCCTCTGGAGGCTTGTTTCCTATGGCAGATTGTTCTCTCCTTCTGGTGGTTGTCGAGCGGTTAGCCTACTCGTCTAACCGCTCGACTTGTTCAGTCTGTTTATTTGTAAAGCCGCATATACTTGTAATTATTTAGTCCCACATTGCTTATTTGTAATCTCTCTCATCTCCTCCATTTTATAAAAAAGAGGCTATATCATTGTAAAACTCACCTTTTTTGGATAATAAAATTTCTGTTATTCAAATTTCTGATTTCTACTTGTTTGTTCGAACATGGTATCAGAGGACTCGGTTTTTTCCGCCTGATTCCGTGTCTTCTTCTGCCCGCGCGATTTGCCCTTCTTCTTGTACTCTGTTCGCGCGACTTCTCTTCTCTTTTTTGTCGCCTCCCTTTGTGTGTGCGACCTCTCATCTCGCTTTGTCTCTCTATCCGCGACCTGTTTTCGCGGTTTCTCTGCCGCTTTTCTCTCCGCGAACTCCTTTCAGTTCGCGCGGTCTTCTCCATCTCCTGTTCACGCGACCTTCTTTTTAGTCGCCTGACTTCTTTCTCTCTGCTTTGTTCTGCTTCTTGTTTGTGACCTTCCTTGCCGCACGTCCTGTCTTCTCCCCTTCTTGTTGTTCGCGCGACCTGTATCTCGCGCGGATTCTGTGAGCATTCTCTGTCCGCGCGACATGTCCGCGCGACTTGTTCTTTTCTTCTCGCTACCTATCTGGTTCGTCCTGTTCTTCTTGCCGCGAGCTATGCTTAGTCGTCGCGCCCTCCTTTTCTACTTGCTCTTCTTCTTAAGTCGATGCGACCTGTTGTTAAGTCGCCGAGGCCTGTTCTTAGTGTTGCGACTTGTGCTTAGTCGCCGCGACCTCCTCTTCTTGCCGCACCCTGTGCCTTGTCGCTGCGCCCTCCTTTACAAGCCGCGAATTGTTCTCTCTGCTCTTCTATGGCCACCTCTTCTTCGAAACCGTACGCCTCCATGGTCATGTCTTCTGGTCGTGCTTACGTCGCTACTCAAGGAAAATGGCTGATCGACTCTGGTGTTACCAATCATATGACCGACAATCCGCAATGTTTTTCTCTCCTCAAACAACATGATCAGTTGCCCCCGGTCCTTATTGCGGACGGATCTCCCTCACCGGTCCATGGAACATGAGTGATTCAAGTCACTTCATCTCTTCGCTTGGCGGACACCCTCTACGTGCTCACTTTCCCTTGCAATTTATTATCTGTTACCTCTCTTTGCAAGCAACTACAGTGCTCCGTCACATTCACTTCTATTACTTGTTCTTTTCAGGATCTGGACTCCAAACGGACGATTGCTACTGGGACGGAGAGCGGCGAACTCTACTTCCTCGACAACGCTTCCACACTATCTGCCATGTCCTCCTCTTCTATTGATCTTCTCCAATGACATCTTCGTCTTGGTCATGCTCCTCCAAGACCTCTTCGTCAGCTTCTGCCCCACCTTCCTCCGCAGAGTCCTCCTCTCAACTGTGACGCATGTCAGCTTGGCAAGCATCACCGCTCCTCCTTCCCACCAAAGCAAGGTCGTGGATCTTCCCGAACATTTGATCTTGTTCACTCCTACATCTGGGGTCCTTCTCCTATACTCATCATTGGTCGGGGTAGTTCATACTTTGTAATCTTTATTGATGATTTATCCCGATGTACGTGAGTGTATCTTTTAAAGGATCGCTCCGAACTATTTTCTCTATGGACATCCTTCTATAATATGATTAAGACTCAGTTTAATGTATCTATTAAAATCGTTCGCTCTGACAATGCTAAGAAATATATTAGTAATGATTTCTCTTCTTTCTGTATGCAACATGGCATTATTCATCAAACTAGCTGTGTCTATATCTCACAACAAAATGAGGTAGCAGAACATAAAAATTGTCACCTCCTCGATGTCACACGCACTCTGATGACACAAATGCAGGTTCCTCGCTCCTATTGGGGCTACGCTGTCGTCATCTCTTGTTATCTCATTAATCGAATTCCGTCCACGGTTCTCCATGGTCAAACCCATTCTCCATTCTCTATCAGGGCAAGGATCTGTTTCCTCTCCCTCCACGTATATTTGGTTGCACGCTCCTTCCGGCACTCATGACAAACTCCCCCCACGTGCCACCAAGTGTGTCGTTTTGAGTTACTCTACTACTCAGAAAGACTATTGTTGCTTTGACCCCGTCCTTCATAAACAATATGTATCCACATATGTGACCTTCGAAAATGCATCCTATTTCTCTTCTGAATCCTCTCCCTCTCCAGATATTTTTACTCCTCCTTCCATCCCCACCGCCACGTCTACTCCCGTCGAGCTTTCTCCACCGTCTCCTCCTCTCTCTCCCTCTTCACTACTTCTCTCTCCCTCCTCTCTGCGACTGTCTCTCTCTACTCCCGGGCCAGCTCTCTCCGCTACGGATGCTCTAGTTCCTGTGGAACACACCGACCTGGATCTTCTCATTGCTCTTCTCAAAGGGGTGCAGATGTGTACCCAGCACCCACTGACTGTTGTTGTTTCATATGATCGTCTAACTCCATCTCGCAGAGCGTTTGACTTGGCTATCTACGCCACTGCCACTCCCCGCACCTACCAGGAAGCTCTTGTCGTTCCTCATTAGAAGGCCGCCATGGATGAGGAAATTTCTACCCTCACTGAACGGGGTACCTGGACCCTTGTTCCTCCTCCTTTGGCTACTGATGTTGTTGGCTGCCGCTGAGTCTTTGTGGTAAAGTTCCGTCCAGACGGCAGCGTGGATCGATACAAGGCCCGTCTGGTCGCCAAAGGATTCACTCAGACTTATGATGTTGATTACTTTGACATCTTCTCTCCCGTTGCTCGTCTCAGCACCATTCAGGTCATTCTCTTTGTGGCTGTCAATAGGGATTGGCCCATTTCACAGCTGGATGTTAAAAATGCTTTTCTCTATGGTGATCTTCAGGAAGATGTTTACATGGAGCAACCTCCGGGGTATGTTGCTCAGGGGGAGACACGAGTATGTCGGCAGAAGAAGGCCATCTATGGCCTAAAACAAAGCCCTCAGGCTTGGTTTGAGAAGTTTAGCGGCATTGTTTCGGCCATTGGTTTTGCAAAAAATTCAGCCAATCACTCCTTATTTATTCGCAAAACCTCCTCGGTTCTGGTGGTTCTGGCTGTATAGGTGCATGACATTCTTCTTATTGGAGATGACAAGGTTGGGGTAGATTTGACAAAGAAACACCTCCGTCAACACCTGGTTACAAAGGATATGGGCTCCCCAAAATATTTTCTGGGGATTGAAATCTCTAGGAAGCCCAACTCCATGGTTCTTTCCCAACGGAAGTATGCTCTTGATCCACTAAAAGAGGCAGGGTTGACTGGTGCGAAACCTGCCCGATGTCCTATGACTGCTGGAGAATACAAAACTTGCACAGATGACTCGCCTTTTCTATTTGATCTTACGAGGTACCGACGTCTGGTTGACAAACTCATTTATCTCACAGTAACCAGACCCGACGTCTCCTATGGTGTAGGCAAGGTGAGCCAATTTATGCAAGATCCTATGGAGTGCAATCTACAGTCTGCCCTGAGGATATTGGAGTATGTTAAAGCAGCGCCAGAGAAAGGACTTCTCTTTCAAGAAGAATGGTCACTTGAGGGTTGAAGCGTACTCAGATTCAAGCTATGCTGATGATAAAGGAGACCGCAAGTCAACGTCGGGCTTCTACACATTTGTTGGAAGGAAATCTTGTGAGCTGGAAAGAGCAAGAAATAGTCCGTGGTCTCCAGGTCTAGTGCTGAAGCAGAATATCATAGTAGTATGACATCGAATACATGTGAGTTGAAATGGTTACTAGCTCTCATGCTTGACTTAGGAGAGGTTTACAACTATCCACTTCCTATGTTCTGCGACAACCAAGTCCGCGATATACATCTCCAGAAATCCGGTCTTTCATGAGAGAACAAAACACATAGAAGTCGACTGTCATTTTATTCGGGAAGAGATCTTGAAGAAACAGATTTGTACTCCGTTCATCACTTCTGACAACAAGTTGGCAGATATCTTCACCAAGCCGGTGTCCGCTTCCTTTTTCCACATCTGCGACAAGCTGGGCATGATCGATATCTATGCTCCAGCTTGAGGGGGAGTGTTGCAATATGGAGCCTGGGCGGTCTGTTGCTGTTCGGAGGCCGGGCGGTCTGGCGGTTTATCTCACCGGCTTGTCTGACGGGCTGTTGCTGTTTGGCATCTGTTGCAGTACGAAGGCCAGGCGGTCTGTTGCTATTTGTATCTGTACGGTCTGGCGGTTTGTCTCTGGCGACTTGGAGACCAGCGGTCTAGCGGTCTCCTCTGGAGGCTTATTTCCCGTGGCAGCTTGTTCTCTCCTTTTGGTGGTTGTCGAGCGGTTAGCCAACTCGTCTAACCGCGCGACTTGTTCGGTCTGTTTATTTGTAAAGCCGCATATACTTGTAATTATTTAGTCTCACATTGCTTATTTGTAATCTCTCTCATCTCCTCCATTCTATAAAAAAGAGGCTATACCTTTGTAATACTAACTTTTTTGGATAATAAAATTTCTGTTATTCCAATTTCTGATTTCTACTTGTTTGTTCGAACATTGAGGAAGAAGGCTGAGGCTAAGGCTGAGCTTAGCACAGCTTGGTGAAGGAGATCCCGTGGTCGGAAGCAAGAACCAAGGCTAGATCCGTAGAGAGGTAAACGAGGTGGTCCTTTCCAACCAGACAGAAAAGCTCGTTCATGGCTCTGAAACGAACTACAAGGGTAATAATCTTCCTTCTTAGACAAGTGAAGTTCTCCTTTTGCATGTGCATGGAATCCCCCACCAAAAGGTGGAGAATCGAGGGAATTCCGATGGGTTGATACGTGATATCCCAGAGTGTTTTTGCATATAGATCCAGAAATCACAATTCGAAATAGGCATGATGTGTGAAGCCCATCTGTACAGATTGGTCTGGATTAGTGATGTTTTGTTTTGCGTGCCGGAGAAGACTCTGAGTATAACGAGTAGTTTACAGGGTCTGTGTAACAACCCCATCCGTCGCATGGGATATAACAGAAGGTCCGGCCGGGGCCCTACGCCATATTCCACGGACAGTCAGTGAAGTTACATATTAATACCAAATTACTATGATACAACATCGAAACCTAATACAGAACATTCTAGTGGAAGCTTTTAAATAAGTTGGAAGAACAAAGCACAAAACATGAATGTTCACTATAACCCAAAGCATGAATGAAAGAACAAATACACAAGAAGTCTTGGCCTTATGACTTTACAATGTTTACTTAAACAATAAGTGTTTTACATACTTCGGCACGAGGCTGACCATACATGAAAATAGTAGAAGAAAATACATTTCTTTGGCCTTCAAGGGCCAACACAGAATCAAGGGCTTTAGCCCGCTACTTGCCACTTGGCTCACCTGTTCCTGCATAATAACAATCCACCGCACGGTGACAAAACAAGGCAACAGTCTGCTAAAGGTGACCAAATTATAAAGATCCTGCCCCTTTCTCGGGGCGGTGGTGCTCCTTCCCTGCAATAAATTAGCAAAACCAAAACATAGTAATGAAAGTGCAATTTAAGCACACTTCACCACAGGCGTAGGCACGAACGACCACACACCCCGGCTCTCAGGGCACATTCTCGATGTCCAGACAAAAATCAGGGACGCACCACCATTCTCTAGACGTCAACAACCATGAGCATTTTGGTAGTCTTTACGGCCTACGCAAGGCCTAAGACCCGTAACTATTGCAGCGACAGGTAACACTACCCACAAACGCTCCGCATAGCTACTGAGTAGGTTTGGCCCTTTCCCGTTGCTCACTTCGCCGGGTAAATAACCATGACGCGGGTCGGCCCCCCCCATTCCCATTTCTCCAATTTTCATAACCTCGTTATAATATACAGATGGCTCTCAAACCACCTGACTGGGCTCTCAAAGCTCTCAGCCCCACATCACAGGCCCTAGGTCTTCACGACAGGCCACAACAAAGCTCTCATGGAGCTACCGCCACGCGGTACCTGGCAGAAATGCGATTCTACCCAGTTTTCCGAGTGCTCCTTGGAGTTAGTCCCTAAGGTTCCCTGCTGCAATCTACTATGTAGAAACCCGAAAAACAAACATCGCAGAGTCTTCTCCGGCCATAACAAGAATAATGAAAACATCACCAATCCAGACCAACCTGTCCAGATGGGTTTCACACACCATGCCTATGTTTGTACTTCGATTCCGAACTCTAAATGCAAAATTACGGGGATACTCCGTATCTACCCGAAGGAAGACCTCACACTCACCACACACTTGCGAGAGAGGGTTTCCTATGCAAAAGGAAGAGGACTTCACGTCCAAATTGAGAATCGTTACCCTTTGCGCTCTCTTCGGTGTCATGCCAAATATCTAGACGGATGAACGCGACCGCAACGATCTTGCCTCCACAGTTCCGGACTCAGCTTGCGAGTCGGGGCTTCAGAACCTCAACTGCTGTGAGATCTCCCTTACGACACCGCTGCTCCTCCTCCATGAAAATCCAGGAACTCCAAAAGAAATGGAGTGAAAACGGCCAAACCAAGCTTATATATAAGGCTACCGTCACGCGGTAACTAGATATCGTCGCGCAGTATCTTAATTCAACGCCTCGTTTCGAGCGCAAACCGCCCAAACCATCCAATCACATGCCGACACGTGGCCACGTCATTTTAGATTTACTACCGCGAGCGATAGGGTGCTAACGCCACGCAGTAGCCGACGTCAGTTACGACTCGATACCTACCCTATCACTCCGCGCTAGCTTCTACCGCCGCGCGGTAGAATCTCGAGACCTCCATCAATTAAATTGGCCCCACTATCGTCAACGGTAATACTATCGCCAGGGGATAGCTTCCCGAGAACTTTGCCAGAATACTACCCGGCAACCGCCGCGCGTTAACAAGTTCCCGCCATGCGGTAACATCTTTCTCGAGAACTCAACGCTCTCTCGAGAACTCGACACTCTTGACGCAAAACCTGGAGCTACCGCCGCGCGGTAACTAGCTACCACCGAGCGCTAACCTCCAGATAAGCATCTCTCGCCTTATGAAATTTGGGGCGTTACAAATCTCCGCCACTTAAGAATTTCGTCCCAAAATTAAATGATGCAGGACACTAAGGAATTAAATCAACCTTAGACGGTGTACCTCAATTGAATAACTCGGGGAACTCCGACTTCATGGTTTGTTCCCGCTCCCATGAAAGCTCCTCTCGGCCATAGATGTCCCAAAGGACCTTGACCATTTTAATGGATTTGTTCCGCAGTTGCTTGACCTCTACGCCCTCGATATGAATGGGTTTGACCTTCGTCGTCAACCCACTGTCAACCAGCACTTGACTCGCAACAATCACTTGAGTAGGCTCTTGAATAGCCTTCCGCAACACTGAGATGTGAAATACATCGTGCAAACCGCTCAATTCCACCGAAAGAGTCAAACGATAGGCGACTTCACCAACCCGCTCCAAGATCTCAGAAGGCCCAACATACCTCAGACTAAGCTTCTTTAAGCGTCGAATCATTGATATGCCCTTAAATGGATTTATCTTGAGGTATACCCAATCGCCCACCGCAAACTCCACGTTCCCATACTTGGCATTATTGTACTTGGCCTGCCTATCTTGATCAATCAGTAGCCGTTCCCGAATCAACCGTATTGTTGAAGTAGCATCTTCAATGTCCCTTCGCTTGTACAACTTCGATTGTCCCGTGTCTACCCAAGACAACGACGTACGACACCTTCTTCCGTACAGAGCCTCAAAAGGCGTCATCTGAATGCAAGCTTGGTAGCTGTTATTATACGCGAACTCAATCATAAAAAGATGGTCCTCCCACATTTTCCCCAAATCCAAAGCACAAATACGAAGCATATCTTCCATCATTCTGTTCACCCTTTCAGTCTGACCATCTGTCTGTGGGTGAAAAGCCGTGTTGAAGTTCAACTTGATACCGAACAACTGATGAATGAGCCTCCAATCGTTATATGTGAAATGACCATCTCGGTCACTAATGATGCTTCGGGGCATGCCGTGCAAATGGACTATGCTGTCCACATAACGCTTCTCCAGCTTCTCTACTGAATTATCCTTCCTATTGAGTATGAAATGTGACACCTTCGTTAAACGATCAATGACCACCCAAATGACGTCGTTCCCCTTGTGCGATCTCGGCAAGCCGTCCACGAAATCCATGGAGATGTCATCAAATTTCCACTCCAGTATAGGTAGGGACTTCATGAATCCGCCAGGCTTCTGGCATTCGGTCTTTACCAAGACACAAGTTTGACACTTTGCCACATATAATGCTATGTCTTGCTTCAGACCTGGCCACTAGAACAGTTTCTTCATGTCCTTGAACATCTTGGTGCTCCTGGGGTGAAGCGAGTACTTCGTAAAATGCACCTCATACATCAATTCTTCTCGTAACTTCCCCATATTGGGGACGCACAATCGTATGCCTTTCCATAAAAGGTCATCGTCGATAGATAACTGGTCGTTAGACCCATCAACGACTTCCGCCCAGTGATGCTTCAAGCTCACGTCTAACTCTAAGGCCCGCCAAATCCTGTCTAAGAGGTCGTACTGAACCTCCGTCCAACTCAAACATGCATTTACAGGAACGCCCTTGTCAACACAAGAGATTTCCAAGACCTCAAAATCCTGAATAAGCCGCTCGTCGTGCACCAATAACCAATTGGCCCAGGCAGGAGTCCTACGACTCAAAGCATCTGCCGCAACGTTCCCTTTCCTAGGAATATAATGAATCTTGTAGGTGTAGTCCCCAAGGAACTGCATCCACCTACGCTGACGCATGTTCAGATCCTTCTGATCTATCAGATACTTCAAGCTCTTATGATCTGAATATATATCGACCTTAACCCCATACAAATAACGTCTCCAAAGCTTGAGAGCGAATACCATGGCCGACAACACCAAATTATGGACCGGGCAATTCCTCTCATGCACCTTCAACTGACGCGACCCATAGGCTATCATCTTTTCATGCTGAAGCAGAACACAGCCTAATCCACTCCCAGATGCGTCACTGTAAATCTCAAAGCCCTACGAACCACATGGCAAATATAAGACAGGCATCATGGTCAGAAGACACTTTAGTTCTTCGAAAGCATGTGCGCACTCCGGCGACCAAACAAACTTCTGATCCTTCATTCTCAGAGTAGTGAGGGGCAGTTCTATCCATGAGAAGTTCTCCACGAAGCGCCTGTAATAGCCGACAATCCCCATAAAACTCCGGACTTCTGACACAGTAGACAACACAGGCCACTCCTGTATCATAACTATCTTCACTGGATCTACTACAATTCCCTCACCACTAACCACATGACAAAGGAATGCTACCGAGGACAACCAAAACTCACATTTGGAGAATTTGGCATATAGTTGGTTCCTCCTCAAGGTCTCCAAAATCATATGTAGATGCTTGAAATGATCCTCCTCGTACTGTGAGTACACCAGTATATCATCGATGAAGACTATCATGAACTGGTCAAACTACTATCCGAACATCCTGTTCATCAAATCCATAAATACGGATGACACATTCGTCAGCCCAAACGACATGACGGTGAATTCATAATGCCCATAACGTGTGTTGAAATCCGTCTTGTAAATGTCACTTTCCCTAATTCGCATCTGATAGTACCCGGATTTCAAATCTAGCTTCGAGTACACAGTCGACCCGACTAGCTGATTGAATAGATCATCAATCCTTGGGATCGGGTATCTATTCTTCTCAGTCAGCTTATTCAACTCTCGGTATCTATTCTTCTCAGTCAGCTAGTCGTAAGCTTTCATCCTTCTTCTTAACAAAAAGGACTGGTGCGCTCCAAGGCGACAAACTTGGACACACACATACCCTTGATCTAATAACTCTTGCAGCTGTACCTTTAATTCTATAATCTCCTTAGGCACAAAGAGGTACTGGGAGCATGACACTGGCTTGACACCTGACACTAGCTCGATGATGAAGTTGATCTCTCGCTGAGGTGGGGATCCAGGGAGATTTTCAGGAAAAACATTAGGAATTTCTGATACGACTGAGATACTATCCAGTCCTGTCCTGAGCTTCGAAGTCTCCACTAAGGTGATAAAAAGCTCTACACCATTACAAACTGCTTTAACCACCTAGAGAGCAGACATCAAAGTCTTGCTCGATCTCTTCAAGCCAAAGAATGTCGTCTCAAGCTCTATATCCACTCCCAGTCTGACCACCTTGTGGTTGCAATCAATGTACGCACGCTGCTTCGAGAGCCAGTCCATGCCAAAGATCACATCAAACTTCACTATCGGTAGTAGCGACGCTTTCAAGTCAAACTCTTTGCTCCCAATCAGTACCTTCACGCAGCAAACTCTATCCGTGCACAAAAAACACCAGTTAGGCAGCAACACATCCAATTTATCCATTATCATCGAAGAAGACACTATGATGCGCGATACAAATTCCTCGGACAAAAAGGAGTGCGAAGCTCCCGTATCGAACAGTGCCCTCGCCGAAAATTAAAGATCAAAACACAGCCTAACATAACAAGTCACACGCTAACGTGCATAAGACAACAAGTATGTAAAGCTAAACGTGCTATACATTAAATCATACCTATTACCACATCAGCCTGCTTTATGTCCTCCTACTGGCCAAGGTTGTAAAATCTAGGCTGGGTTGGAGCATAGTGGGATGCGATTGATTCCACCACCTTTCCCTTCTCCGCATAAGATGCTCCAGGCTTCTTCTCTGATTTCAGGCGCTCACTTTAACAGTCTCGGGCGAAGTGTCCCTGTTTGACACAGTTATAACAAGTAACCGGACCTCACCCTGTAGTAACTCCAGACGCACCCGAAGGTGGGGCTGGACCCAAAGTCCTAGCCTTCTTGTTCCACTTACGAAACCCAGACTTTGACGAGCTCGGTACCTTGAACTCCGACTTCTTCAAGCCTGATGTAACACCCCAGTTTTGAAAGAGGGTCGATTTGCATTTCTGGAAATTTTTTGGTTTCTGGCAGGGGGCACACGGCCTGCGACACGGGCGTGTCGCAGGGCGTGTCGAGCCCGTGTCGACACTCGGCCCGGGGTGTCGACACTTTCGCTCGACAAGGTGTCGAGACTAGGGCACACGGCCTACGACACGGGCGTGTCGTAGGGCGTGTCGAGCCCGTGTCGACACTCGACCCGGGGTGTCGACACTTTCGCTCGACAGTGTGTCGAGACAAGACACACGGCCTAGGACACGGGCGTGTCCAAGGCCATGTGGGTCTGTCGACGAACTTCAGTCGACGATGTTCACTCGACGAGTGTCGAGTGTCGAGTGTCGAGTGTCGAGACTGGGGCACACGGCCTGTGATACGGGCGTGTCACAGGGCGTGTCCCGCTTGATCGACGATCTTCGCTCGACGTTTTTCCGCGGTGTCGACACAAAGGCTGTCGACGAGTGTCGAGACTTTGCACACGGCGTGGGACACGGGCGTGTCCCAGGCCGTGTCACCTCTCAGGTTGTATCGGGGCCGTGTCGATGGAGGCACACGGCCAGCCACACGGCCGTGCCATTGGGGACACGTGCGTGTCGGATGGAACACGGGCGTGTCGGATGCCCGTGTGCTGTTCCAGGCTCGTCAATTTGAGACGGCGAATGAGGCACACGGCCCTGGACATGGGCGTGTGTCAGGCCGTGTTCGGCCCAGGTCTTTTATTCTTCTGTCGGATCGTGGCCTTTTCTTCCCCTGGTTTTACGATCTGATGGCTCAGATCATTTCTTTAGGAGTTAAGTCCGTGAATAGGGTTGAAAACCCTCATTCTTCTCCAAGCATTCTCTTACTAAAGATCTAGAGAGAAGTGAGAACACGGAAGAAGGAGAAGGAGAGTTTGGGCTGTAGGAGAGGTTTCGGTGCTCCAAATCGCGAGCCGAGTACAGATCCGTGGAGGTTAGATCGTTGTGAAGGTTTTCATCCGGCTTTTTCGCCATGGCAAGGAAGAGGAGTCGGAAGGTAACTACACTTCTCCTCTCGGTCTTAGGATGCATGTTTTTAGCATCTTTTCTTTCTATCTTTTGGGCACCAAACTCTCAAATAAGAGGGGTTTTGGTTTGCCAAGGTTCAAGAGGAACCTCCGGGTTGATTGAGTCCGTCCCCGGCATGATTTGCATTAGAGATCCGCTCCGTTAGTGGATTAGGCATGGTGGGTGAAGCCGTATTCGCGACCGTTAGTCCGACTCGGTGATGTTGCATACGAACGTTAAGGATTCGCAGAGTTTCCGTTGCGGCAAGACGCCGTTTGTGATGTGGTGATGTTTTCCCCCTTTTCTCGAGTGAGTACGTGTAGTTGGAACCGGGCAAGGTTAGCTCCTCGTGGCGGTAGATGTTTTCCTTGGTGGACAAGATTAGCTCCGCATGAGTTGGAGATGGTTTCCTTGGTGCGCGGGAACGCTGCAGTACAAATGAGGGACTAGGGTGGATTTGTCTTGGTTTGTGTTGTGCCAAGGCGTGACTAAGTCTCCATGGTCGGCTGGCTATCCCGTGACGTTCACGTCATGTGCGGAGAGTGTCCCGGCGAGACTAGTCCCCTTCTGTGAGACTGACAAGAATGTCAAGCATGGGGACCAGCCCGGGCAATGAGGCCATGAGCGGGTGGGGTCCGGCAAGGCTTCTTAGAATCAGTCAGTTTTGTGTTTGTTGGAATCCTGACATGAGACGTCAGAGCTTGTAGGCAAGCCCGGGGCTAAGACCTTGAGCGGGTGGGGCCTGGACAAGAATTCCATGAGGCGGCCTGTGAGCCGTTTGGGGGAAATGGTGACCCCCCTTTGTTTGCGGCTTTATGCCAGTGGGGAATCGATGAGTACCCATATGATGTGATGATGTGCTAGATGCATACGAGTTAGGGTGCCTTGGGTGAAACCTAGGTTATTGTATACATGATTGCATAAGTAGGCCCTTTTATTATATGCTCAAGCAGTAGAGAACATGTATGATGTGTGTGACATCCAAGCCTGTTTCTGTAGTTGCTTTTCTTGCTTATGATTATTGCATACGAAGTGCTAACTTGCAGGTTGGAGGGGTACCCCGGGGTCTGTTAGGGGTGGCCGGAAGGAGATGTGTTGTTACACAGTTTGAGGTCATCCTTTGCTGACCCACGTTACTAATAATTTTTACAGGGCAAGGATCGCATGCAGGAGTTAGCTCGCCGGCCAGAAAGGCCTAAGCCTCATGAAGTGCTTTTCCTTTTGTAGCTCTACTATGTGATGTTGTATGATTGAGACTCTTATTGTCCGGCTTGCATGCCGAGGTAGACTAGGAGTGCTAAGCACATTTATGACTGTTGTATTATTTGATTTTGGACACTTGATGTAAGGCCATAAGGCCATTTGTCTTACTCTTCTAGTGGTGGATAACTTCTTGACTTGCTGGTGTTTCCGCTGTGTTGTGCAAAGTGTTTTGAGTGCGGGTAGTTATATCAACTTTTAATACTAAAGCTATGACGTCCGTATGTTGTGGGGCCCCGGCCGGACCCATATTATACGTTCACTACAGGGGAGGTGTTACAATTTGGTATCAGAGGGAGGTTAGATTCAAGGTCAATGCGTAGAGAAGTTATCCACATAAGAGTAACACGACACTATGAGTGTCCTTATGTTTAAGTCTTGAGATTTGAGACTGATTCCTTGTTTCTTGTTTCTTGAAGAGTGCAAGCAACGAGCGGGAACGTCGAGAGCAAGAGAAGAGCTTTCGTCGAGCAGCGCTACTGCTCCAGGTCTTTTGGGCACGGGTGTAAACCCGGCCGACTTCTGCCGCATGCTTGCGGAAGCGATGGTGGCAGCCCAAGCTGCAGCGGCAGCTCAGGTAGCAACCCCTGCTACACCGGACACGGCGACGGCCGTGCCAGGCGGAGAGGCCAGGCGAGTGGAGCCTTTGGCGGAAAGGGTGGTTGTCGGACATGGAGACCGACACATGAAGTACTTCTTGAGTTTCCATCCCCCGTCTTTCAAGGGAGTGGGTACGCCAACGGATGCGGAGGACTGGTGGGTTCGCATTCAAGAGCTTTTAAGGGCGGCAGAGACGCCAGAGGAAAAGAAAGCCGAGTATGCGACTTTCATGTTGGAAGGAGACGCCAAGTTATGGTGGGTGAGCCATAGCGGCCGCCAGTTCCCGGGACGCACCCCATCAGTGGAGGAGTTTGGGGATGCGTTCCTAAAGAGGTATGTTCCAGTTTCTACACGATTGGCCCTTCATAGGCAGTTTCTGCATTTAATGCAGCGAGACAAGATAGTAGATGAGTATGTGCAGGAGTTCACCCGTTTGGGTCGTTACGCTGGAACGATGATGACAGATGATGTAGAAAGGGATAACCTCTTCTACCAGGGGCTGAGGGAGAACCTGAGACAACCCCTCATCTCCATGAAGAGAGCGGGGTTCAATGAACTAGTTGAGGCTGCCAGAATTTTGGAAAGTGATTTGGAGCGAACCCAACGCCGTAAGGGTTTTACTCCCAAGCAAGGGGAAGGGAAGCCTTCCCAATCTCATGGAAAGTCTGAAGGGAGTAGGTGGAGGAAGAAGCCTCACACTCCCAGATCCGGTGAGAAGAGCAATTGGATGCCTGGGGGTTCTCACTCTAGGGGCTCGCCGACGTGTTACAACTGTGGTAAGGTGGGACACATAGCTCGTGTTTGTCCCCAAGGAGGAGCGGGGCAAGAGGCTAGGCAGGAGCAGACTGTGCGCTCCGGCCCCAGTGCTGCAGAGAAAGGGAAGATGGCAGAGTCGAGCGCTTCTCGGTTCCAACCGATGCAACCAAGGGCTTACAACCTTGGACAGCAAGAAGCGATCCGCCAGACCGATGTGGTGACAGGTATGAAGAAAATTAATGTTTAAATTTTGTGCTTCATCCTTTTAGACTTTTGTGTGATGTCTATGTTGTAGGCTTCGTGTTAGTTTCCGGATACCCCGCTAGGGTATTGTTTGATACGGGAGCATCACACTCTTTTCTCGCGGAGAGCTTCATCCGGAGAATAGGAGTTGAGTCTTTCTCGGCGGACGCAGAGTTGAAAGTGCGCATGCCCAATGGGTCATCCATGACCACTGGGGCCAAAAGGGCGCATCTATTGGGAGCTAGACGGAGTTGACTTCGTTTTGGTAGCAGCGATTTTACCGTTGGTTGAGTTCGATGTCATTTTGGGCATGGACTGGCTTGCAGAGCAGCGCACCAGTATTGACTGCCTATCTAAGGTAGTGACCCTAAAGAGCAAAGGGCAGGCGAAGGTCAAATTTGAGGGCCTTTGTGGAGTGGCCGGTTCCCTGATATCGGCCATGCAGTTGATGCGGGCGGTTAAACAGGGTGGTGTAGCGCTTGTAGCGTTATTGGAGGTTCGTCTCTCCCAACTATCTATTGATGAAGTGCCCGTAGTGGCAGAGTTCAAGGATGTGTTTCCGGATGAACTTCCTGGAGCGCCACCTCGGAGGGAGATCGATTTCTCAATCGTGTTAGTGCCGGAGGCTAGGCCGGTGTCACGTCCTCCGTTTAGGATGGCACCAAAGGAGTTGGCTGAACTTAAGGTACAGTTACAGGAATTGTTGGAGCAAGGGTATATCAGACTCAGTTCTTCACCGTGGAGTGCACCAGTGTTGTTTGTAAAGAAGAAAGACGGTAGCATGCAGCTATGCATAGACTACCGAGAGCTGAATAAATTGACCGTCAAGAATAAGTATCCGATTCCTCGGATAGATGACTTGTTCGACCAATTGGTAGGGTCAGTGGTGTATTCAAAATTGGACTTGAAGTCAGGCTACTATCAGCTGCGAATTCGGGATGAGGACATCCCCAAGACTGCCTTTGGTACAAGGTATGGGCACTTTGAGTTTACGGTGATGCCGTTCGGGCTGACGAATGCACCATCAGTGTTCATGGATCTTATGAATCGAGTATTTCGGGAATACTTAGATTCTTTTGTGGTTGTCTTCATTGATGACATCTTGGTGTATTCCAAATCGGAAGTGGAGCATGAGACCCACTTGAGAGTGGTCTTGCAAATGTTGAGGGAGAATCAGCTGTATGCAAAATTCTCCAAGTGCGAGTTCTGGTTAGAGAAGGTGGCATTTTTGGGCCACGTGATTAGTGGGGATGGGGTGACAGTGGATCCAACAAAAGTGGAGGCCATCAGAGATTGGCCAGTCTTGAGGACCGTGGCGGAAGTCCGAAGTTTTCTTGGACTAGCCGGGTATTATAGGAGATTCGTGGAGAATTTCTCACGGATAGCTCTACCCCTCACCTCACTCACACGTAAAGATCACAAGTTTGTGTGGACTCAAGAGTGCAGCCAAGCATTTGAGGCACTGAAGGAGAGACTGATGATGGCTCCAATCCTAAGTCTACCGCAAGGGACCGAGGGATTTCAGATTTTCAGTGACGCATCGGGATGCAGTTTGGGTTGCGTTTTGGTGCAACATGACAAGGTGATAGCTTTCGGGTCTAGATAACTGAAGCCCCATGAGAGGAATTACCCCGTCCATGACTTGGAGTTGGCGGCGGTAATTTTTGCGTTGAAAATATGGCGGCATTATGTTTATGGTGCAAAGGTGGAGATCTTCACGGATCACAAAAGCCTGAAGTATCTCTTGGATCAAAAAGATTTGAACATGCAGCAACGCAGGTGGGTTGAGTTTCTTGGAGACTACGAGGTGGCGATTCAGTATACGCCAGGTAAAGCCAATGTGGTGGCGGATGCCTTGAGTAGGAAGTACTCGGGGCAAGGGAATTGGATCGAAGCTCATGATGAGCGGTTGGTACGGGAATGAGAGTCCCTTGGTTTGGAATGTGTTGCGAGAGGCGAGTCCAGCGTGGCTCGGTTGAACTGGATTGAAGTGCAGAATGACTTGTCCGATCGCATTCGGGAAGCGACTCGGTTGGATGTGGAGTTTCAACCTTTTGTGTTGGAGACTCAAACGGGCGAGAGCAGCGCCTGGGAGATGATTGATGGGATTCTGAGGAAGGACGGAAGGGTTTGTATACCGCAGTTCGGCAAACTCCGTGAGGAGCTGATGTTTGAGGATCACTTCACAAAGTACTCCATTCACCCGGGCAGTACAAAGATGTACTTGGATATGAAGAAATCCTTTTGGTGGCCGGGGTTGAAGCGAGACATAGCTTTGTATGTGAATCGTTGCCAGACTTGCGCCTTGGTGAAGGCCGAGTGTCAGAAGCCAGGCGGGTTCCTGAAGCCCCTTCCAATCCCTGAATGGAAATTTGATGACATATCCATGGACTTCGTGCATGGTTTGCCTAGATCGCAGTAGGGGAATGATGTTATTTGGGTGTTAGTGAACCGCTTAACCAAGGTGGCCCACTTCATCCCAAATCGGAAAGAGGACAGCGTGGAGAAGCTGGTGGAGTTGTATGTTCGCAACATTGTGCGACTGCATGAGATTCCAAAGAGTATAGTCAGTGATCGAGATGGACGGTTTACGTCCAAGGACTGGAGATTGGTTCAAAAGAGCTTGGGCACGAAGCTAAAGTTCAGTACGACGTTCCATCCTCAAACTGATGGGCAAACTGAAAGAACAAATCGTACTATGGAGGATATGCTGAGAATGTGCGTTCTTGACTTCAGCAAGAAGTGGGAGGATCACCTCTTCATGGTGGAATTCACATACAACAACAGTTTTCAAGCGAGTATAAAAATGGCGCCATACAAAGCTTTGTATGGGAGGCGGTGTCGAACACCAATGTCTTGGGCAGAGGCGGGAGACACCAAAATTTTGGGAAAGGAGGTGGTAGTTGACGCTTGTGAGATGGTACGGACCATACAAGAGCGTATGAAGGTGGCGCAAGACCGTCAAGCAAAATACTTTAATGCTCGTCACCGAAAGTTGGAGTTTGCGGTAGGTGATTGGGTCTATTTGAAAATCAAACCGTTCAAAGGCGTCTCACGGATTCGCCGACTCAAGAAGTTGAGTCCAAGGTTTTTGGGGCCTTTTGAAATTGTTGAACGAGTGGGAGAAGCAGCCTATCGGTTGGCGTTGTCCGCGGAGCTGAGTGGATTGCATGACGTCTTCCATGTCTCTGTTTTGAGGAAAGCCTTAGTGGAGGCTAGTGTGGTGATTGAGCCGGTATCGGTGCCGATTGAGGAAGGCTTGAGGACGCGAGCCCTTCCAATTGCTATAGAGGATTCGGAGACTCGGCAGTTGCGGAATAAAGAAGTTAAACTCGTGAAAGTCCGATGGGACAACTGCGGTCGAGAGGAGCTCTCTTGGGAGCGAGAACAGGCCATGCTAGAAGAGTATCCAGAACTCTTCATTTCAGGTACAAGTTAAGTTTTTGTACCCTTTTGTTTTGTAATTTCGGGACGAAATTCTGTTAAGTGGGGGAGATTTGTAACACCCCAGTTTTGAAAGAGGGTCGATTTGCGTTTTTGGAAATTTTTTGGTTTCTGGCAGGGGGCACACGGCCTGCGACACGGGCGTGTCGCAGGGCGTGTTGAGCCCGTGTCGACACTCGGCCCGGGGTGTCGACACTTTCGCACGACAAGGTGTCGAGATTAGGGCACACGGCCTGCGACACGGGTGTGTCGCAGGGCGTGTCGAGCACGTGTCGACACTCGGCCCGGGGTGTCGACACTTTCGCTCGACAGTGTGTCGAGACAAGGCACACAGCCTAGGACACAGGCATGTCCAAGGCCGTGTGGGTCTGTCGACGAACTTCAGTCGACGATGTTCACTCGACGAGTGTCGAGTGTCGAGTGTCGAGTGTCGAGACTGGGACACACGGCCTGTGACACGAGCGTGTCACAGGGTGTGTCCCGCTTGGTCGACGATCTTCGCTCGACGTTTTTCCGCGGTGTCGACACAAAGGTTGTCGACGAGTGTCGAGACTTGGCACACGGCTTGGGACACGGGCATGTCCCAGGCCGTGTCACCTCTCGGGTTGGTATCGGGGCCGTGTCGATGGAGGCACACGGCCAGCCACACGGCCGTGTCATTGGGGACACGGGCATGTCGGATGGAACACGGGCGTGTCGGATGCCCGTGTGCTGTTCCAGACGCGTCGATTTGAGACGGCGAATGAGGCAGGCCGTGTTCGGCCCAGGTCTTTTATTTTTCTGTCGGATCGTGGCCTTTTCTTCCCCTGGTTTTACGATCTGATGGCTCAAATCATTTCTTTAGGAGTTAAGTCTGTGAATAGGGTTGAAAACCCTCATTCTTCTCCAAGCATTCTCTTACTAAAGATCTAGAGAGAAGTGAGAACAAGGAAGAAGGAGAAGGAGAGTTTGGGCTGTAGGAGAGGTTTCGGTGCTCCAAATCGCGAGCCGAGTACAGATCCGTGGAGGTTAGATCGTTGCGAAGGTTTTCATCCGGCTTTTTCGCCATGGCAAGGAAGAGGAGTCAGAAGGTAACGACACTTCTCCTCTCGGTCTTAGGATGCATGTTTTTAGCATCTTTTCTTTCTAGCTTTTGGGCACCAAACTCTCAAATAAGAGGGGTTTTGGTTTGCCAAGGTTCAAGAGGAACCTCCGGGTTGATTGAGTCCGTCCCCGGTATGATTTGCATTAGAGATCCGCTCCGTTAGTGGATTAAGCATGGTGGGTGAAGCCGTAGTCGCGACCGTTAGTCCGACTCGGTGATGTTGCATACGAACGTTAAGGATTCGCAGAGTTTCCGTTGCGGCAAGACGCCGTTTGTGATGTGGTGATATTTTTCCCCTTTTCTCGAGTGAGTACGTGTAGTTGGAACCGGGCAAGGTTAGATCCTCGTGGCGGTAGATGTTTTCCTTGGTGGACAAGGTTAGCTCCGCATGAGTTGGAGATGGTTTTCTTGGTGCACAGGAACGCTGCAGTACAAATGAGGGACTAGGGTGGATTTGTCTTGGTTTATGTTGTGCCAAGGCGTGGCTATGTCTCTGTGGTCGGCTGGCTATCCCGTGACGTTCACGTCATGTGCGGAGAGTGTCCCGGCGAGACTAGTCCCCTTCTGTGAGACTGACAAGAATGCCAAGCATGGGGACAAGCCCGGGCAATGAGGCCATGAGCGGGTGGGGTCCGGCAAGGCTTCTTAGAATCGGTCAGTTTTGTGTTTGTTGGAATCCTGACATGAGACGTCAGAGCTTGTAGGCAAGCCCGGGGCTAAGACCTTGAGCAGGTAGGGCCTGGACAAGAATTCCATGAGGCGGCCTGTGAGCCGTTTGGGGGAAATGGTGACCCCCCTTTGTTTGCGGCTTTATGCCAGTGGGGAATCGATGAGTACCCATATGATGTGATGATGTGCTAGATGCATATGAGTTAGGGTGCCTTGGGTGAAACCCAGGTTATTGCATACATGATTGCATAAGTAGGCCATTTTATTATATGCTCAACCAGTAGAGAACATGTATGATGTGTGTGACATCCAAGCCTGTTTCTGTAGTTGCTTTTCTTGTTTATGATTATTGCATACGAAGTGCTAACTTGCAGGTTGGAGGGGTACCCCGGGGTCTGTTAGGGGCGGCCGGGAGGAGATGTGTTGTTACACAGTTTGAGGTCAGCCTTTGCTGACCCACGTTACTAATAATTTTTACAGGACAAGGATCGCATGCAGTAGCTAGCTCGCCGGCCAGAAAGGCCTAAGCCTCATGAAGTGCTTTTCCTTTTGTAGCTCTACTATGTGATGTTGTATGATTGAGACTCTTGTTGTCCGGCTTGCATGCCGAGGTAGACTAGGAGTGCTAAGCACATTCATGACTGTTGTATTATTTGATTTTGGACACTTGATGTAAGGCCATAAGACCATTTGTCTTACTCTTCTAGTGGCGGATAACTTCTTGACTTGCTGGTGTTTCCGCCGTGTTGTGCAAAGTGTTTTGAGTGTGGGTAGTTATATCAACTTTTAATACTAAAGCTGTGGCGTCCGTATGTTGTGGGGCCCCGGCCGGACCCATATTATACGTTCATTACAGGGGAGGTGTTACACCTGAGTCCTTCTTTGATTGAACACTCTTCATATCTTTCTCCAGAGATCGGGCAGTATTGACTAGAGTTAGGAAACCCTGGGTCATAGGCCCATAGAGTAGTAGCCTTAGTTCATCACGGAGACCCTCATAGAACCGGTTGGTCTTACGCTCCTTGTCAGCAAAAGTAGCACTAGCGTAACGTCCCAACCTCGTGAACTCGTGGAGGTACTCATCCACGCTACTATCTCCCTGCGTCAGTCTCTGAAACTGATTCTCCATCTTGATCCTCTACGCCGAGGGGAGGTATCTAGCCAGGAATAACCTCGAGAACTCATCCATCGAAACATCGGTGAGTTGTATTCTAATGAAGAGATGCAGCTTCAGCTCTTCCCACCACAATATCGCCTCTATATCCAACATTAAAGCGACTATGGTTGACTTCTGCCATTCCTCTTTTTCAGTCGTTGTCATGACTCTCCTAACACGAGAGAGATAATCCTCAGCCTGGGTTGGGGTTCCAGTCCCCGTAAATATTGGGGGATTGATGCTCATCACATGTTTAAGTTGCTTTTCTGTCACTCTTCTTGGCGCCAAAGGTTCTACAACCACTCTTTCCACCACTCCAGGCTCTGCCGCACGAAGCGGCACCTGCTCCACAACTGGGGCAGGAGGTTGTGCTTGCCTCCCTGGCTGGGCGTTTATCATCGTAAACACCGCCTCAGCCGCAAGTCTTATCATCTCTGCCAAAGAAGGGGTTGCAGGCGCATCATTAGGTGCACTGCTTTCCGCAGAGTGCGGACATTTCGACTGTACTGCACCACTCCTAGTCACCTAATATTGTAAAACACACCATTAAGTGATCAAACAAAGTTGCAAAAAGCAATCATAGGAACACGCAAGTTCCTCAAATATGTGTATTATCATTCCTAAGTGGAAATTCATGGGTTCTTTTCATGTTATAACTATGACGCACATATCTTTGCTCACCACCACTTTTTAAAAAATTTGTCCATGAATTCTCCTAAGAAGGACCGACACCGTAGTCTGATACCAAATTGTAACACCCTCATCCGTCGCATGAGATATAACAGAAGGTCGGGCTGGGGTCCCATGCCATATTCCACGGACAATCAGTGGAGTTACATATTAATACCAAATTACTATGATATAATATTGAAACTTAATACAGAGCATTCTAGCGGAAGCTTTTAAATAAGTTGGAAGAACCCAGCACAAAACATGAATGTCCACTATAACTCAAAACAAGAATGAAAGAACAAATACACAAGGAGTCTTGGCCTTATGGCTTTACAATGTTTACTTAAACAATAAGTGTTTTACATACTTCGACACGCAGGCCAGCCATACATGAAAATAGTAGAAGAAAACACTTCGCTTTGTCCTTAAAGGGCCAGCACAGCATCAAGGGCTTTAGCCCGCTACTTGCCACTTTGCTCATCTCTTCCTGCATAAGAACAATCCACCGCACTGTGGCAAAACAAGGAAACGTTCAGCTAAAACTGACCAAATTATAATGACCCCGACCCTTTCTCGGGGCGGCAGTGCTCCTTCCCCGCAATAAATTAGCAAAATGAAAACATAGTAATGAAAGTGCAATTTAAGCACACTTCACCACAGGCGTAGGGACGAACGACCACACACCCCGTGCTCTCAGGGCACATTCTTGGTATCTGGACAAAAACCAGGCACGCACCACCGTTCTCCAGACGACAACAACCATGAGCATTTTGGCAGTCTTTACGACCTACGCAAGGCCTAAGACCCGTAACTATGACATCGCCAATAACACTACCCATGGATGCTCGACAGAGCTACTGTGTAGGTTCAGCCCTTTCTCGTTGCTCACATCATCGAACAAACAACCACGACGCGGGTCGGACTCCCCATTCCCATTTCTCCCACTTTTCATAACCCCGTTATGATATATGGATGACTCTCAGACCACTGGGCTGGGCTCTCAAAGCTATCTGCCCCCACATCACAGGCCCCAGGTCTCCACGACACAGGCCACAATAAAGCTCTCAAGGAGCTACTGCCTACGGTAGCACTACCGCCACGCGGTACCTGGCAGAAATGCGATTCTACCCAGTTTTTTGGGTGCTCCTTGGAGTTAGTTCCCAAGGTTCCCTGCTACTATCTACCGCGTAGAAACCCGAAAAACAAACATCACAGAGTCTTCTCCGGCCATAACAAGCATAATGAAAACATCACCAATCCAGACCAACCTATCCGGATGGGATTCACACACCATGTCTATGTTCGTACTTCGATTCCGAACTCTAAATGCAAAACTACTGGGATACTATGTATCTACCCGAAGTAAGACCTCGCGCTCACCGCACACTTGCGGGTGAGGGTTTCCTATGCAAAAGGAAGATGACTTCACATGTCCAAGTTGAGAATCGTTACCCTTTGCACTATCTTCGGTGTCATGCCAATGATCTAGACGGATGAACGTGACCGCAATGATCTTGCCACCACAAATCCGGACTTGGCTTGCGAATCAGGGCTTCAGAACCTCAACGACGGTGAGATCTACCTTGTGGCACCGCTGTTCCTCCTCCATGAAAAACCAGGAACTCCAAAAGAAATGGAGTGAAAACGGCCAAACCAGGCTTATATATAAAGCTACCGCCGCGTGATAACTAGCTACCACCACACGGTATCTTAATTCAATGCCTCGTTTCGAGCACAACCTCCCAAACCCTCCAATCACAGGCCGACACATGGCCAGGTCATTTCAGATTTACTACCGCCATGCGATAAGGTGCTAACGCTGCACGGTAGCCGATGTCGGTTACGACTCGACACCTACCCTATCACTGCGCGTTAGCTTCTACCGCCGCGCGGTAGAGTCCCGAGACCTCTATCAATTAAATTGGCCCCACTATCGCCATCGGTAATACTATCACTGGGCGATAGCTTCCCGAGAACTATGACAAAATACTACCCGGCAGCCGCTGCGCGGTAACAAGTTTCCATCGCACGGTAACATCTTTCTCGAGAACTCAACGCTCTCTCGAGAACTCGACACTCTTGACGCAAACCTTGGAGCTACCGCCGCACGGTAACTAGCTGCTGCTGAGCGCTAACCCCCAGAGAAGCATCTCCCACCTTATGAAATTTGGGGCATTACAGTCCGTGGGTTGTACCTGTGAAATGAGAGTAGCAGAAAGTATTGGAGGTGTGCTCCAGGAAAATACCCAGAAAATTCCACAGTTTGCATAACTTTTGGATATCGTCGGGCGACAACGAGTATCATCGACAATTGCTCCTGGTGAGCTCTGATTGATGTGCAAGTCCAGTGTTTCTGGCATTGTAGGATGCTGCAAGGTTTTCTGGACTTATGTTCCAGTTATGATTGATTCTGGAGACAGAAGAGAAATACTGTCGCTAACGTTAGACGATAGTGACTAGCACTGGCAATAGCTTCCATATAAGAGCGTGCTTCCGCAGCCTGTCTCATGGAGACCTTGGGGTTAGCAGGTGGGCTGTGTGCATGGGATCCCAGCTTTGGTGGCCATGAGAGCCGTTGTACATAACGTTGGTTATGTTTTGATTACGGGAAAGGGGAGGCCGACCCGCGTCGTGTGTATTTGAAGGCTTCGGCTTTCGGTGATGACACAGCGATATGAGCAATGGGAAAAGACTGAACTGAACCCGCTCGATATCTATCGGTTAAACAGACCTAAAGTACATGAGAGTTACTAGTGGCAAAGTGAGAGAAAGTCTCTGGCTGTAAGCCGGAAAGACTAAAATGCTCATAAATTTACCGTCAAGTCTGGGACCTCTGAACGGTGGTGGGACTGGGCATTGCTATTACACCGAGAATGTGCCCTGAGTGCATAGAACGTTTGGCAGTGATGGAAACGTTTGTTATATATTGAAGGGTGCTTAAGTGTACCTTCTTGTGATATATATATACGAATGTTATGCCTGCAGGGAAGAAATACCGATGCCCCAGGAATGGGGTAGAATCGTTATAAATTGGTCAGCTAAAGCTGACCGTTGCCTTATTTTTCACCTTCGTGGTGGATTGTCCCTGTGCAGGTGCTGGAGAGCAGAGCGAGAAGTAGCGGGCTGCAGCTCTTGATGCTATGCCGGCCCTTGATGGCCAAGCAAAGGCTTTTATTATTTTCATGTGTGGCCGGCCTGCGCGCCGATATTTCTAAACCATACTTTTGAAGTATAGCTGTAAGGCCTTAAGGCCGTAACGTTTTGTGTATTTTGTAAACATTCCTGATATTTATATATAATGGACATTTGTGTGTACTTGAGTTCAAAAGTTAACCCTTAAAGCTTCCGCTAGAATGCTCTAAGTTAGGATGCGTGTAGTTTTTGATATTAATATGTAACTCCGCCGGCTGTTTGTGGAATATGGCGTGGGGCCCCGGCCGGACCCTCTGTTATATTCTATGTGACAGATGGAGGTGTTACAATTTTGGTATCAGCTTGTCTTGGTTTTCCTTCTCCGAATTTGTGGTTGAATTCTTTTGAGTGGTGGCGAACACGTGTTTGTGCTTACCATTATAACAACAATGAACTCAAGAATGTCCACTTAGGAATGAAAATACACATGTTTGAGGAACCTGAACATTCCTAATGATTATTGTTTGTCTTTTTAGTAGTTGCTAAATTGTGTATTTTACATGCATATGTGACTAGAAGTGGTGCAGGGCAATCTGAATCTCAACATTCTGTAGAGAGTGCGACACCAGCTGAGGTTCCCACACCTCCTCCTTCTGCGAAAACTATACGCTTACTTGATGAGGCAGTGTTTGCAATGATAAGTACACAACCGACTGGGCAGGTACGACCTGTTATGGTGCCCGTACATGTTGGTGTGGCCGAGCCTGTAGCTACAAGGCAAATGACTACTGAGGCTTTGGTGGAGAAGCGAGCAATTAAACGGCGTCTGAAGCATTTTATGAGCTTCAATCTTCCTACGTTTACGGGTGTGGGACCCCAATGCAGGCAGAGGACTGGCTTTCTTGAGTAATGAGGATATTGCCGACAACTGAGATAGGGGAGAGACATAAGGTTACCTGGGCCACTTTCCTGTTAGAAGGAGAGGCTCGAATTTGGTGGGATGAGTTGGAGTTACACCACTTTGCGGGCAGACGACTATCAGAGGTCTCGATGGAGGAGTTTTCGAGACTTGTTTTGGCAAAGCATCTGCCGTTATCGCAGCGGATTGCCATGGAAAATGAGTTGCAGCTATTGACTCAGGGCGAGGGTAGTGTAGATGACTACCTCCATGAGTTTTCCAGGTTAGGACGTTATGCAGGGTCTACTTTCGTTGACGAAGAGCGTAAGACCAACATGTTCTATGAGGGACTACGAGATGAGTTAAGATTACTGCTTTTGAGTCCGATGAACCAAGGGTTTCTAGTGTTGATTAATACAGCTCGATCTTTAGAGAAGGACATGAAGAGGGTGCATGACAAGGACTTGACTGTGATAAAGCCCGAGTTCAAAGTGTCACGTCCTGGAAAATATGGCTACCGCAAGAGTTTTAATAAAAAGTCCAAGTCTACTAGACAGACTCCATCTACTATTCCTTCTGGAGCAACGTCTGGGCAAACCACTCTTGCATGTTATACTTGTGGCAAGGTGGGTCATATGGCTCAAGAATGTTTGCATTGTCGTCCAGCAGTTGATAAGAAGGCATGAGCATCGTACACTGAAAATGGAAAGGCAATGGATTCCACTGCATACCAGCATGCTCCAGTTCAGCCAAAGGTGTACAATCTTGGCCAGCAGGAGGCCATCAAATAGGCTGATGTCGTCACATGTACGAGTAGTATATAGTTTTTATGCTTTATACTTTATACCTTATGAATTTCTTGCATATAAAATCATAAGTATAGGCTTTGTCCTTATTCGGGACTATCGTGTAAGTGCACTGTTCGATATAGGTGCTTAGCTTTCGTTTCTATCGGAGGACTTGGTATCGCGAATCAGAGTGCCTACTCTTGTGTCAATAGATAGAATAAAGGTGTTGTTACCTAACGAATGCTTGATGCTTGTGGATAGGTCTTGTTATGTTGAGGTGCTGATAGGAAGTCGAGATTTTGGATTGGAAGCATCTGTGCTGCCGATATATGAGTTCGATGTAATCTTTGGTATGGACTGGCTCTCGGAGCAGCGTGCATGTATAGATTGCAACTCAAAGAAAGTCACACTGAGACAAAACACCGAGCTAGAGACTAAATTCGTTGGTATGCGAGGATCATGCAAAATATTGATGTCTGCTTTCCAGGTAGTCAAGGCTGTTCGGAAGGGCCTGAAGTTGTTCTTCACACTGTTAGAGGTTGTTGAGCCGAAGTTCAGTTTGAGTGATGTTCCTATCGTATCGGAGTACGCAGATGTGTTTCCTAAGAATCTCCCTGGGCTTCCACCCCAGCGGGAGATTTAATTCGCTATAAAGTTGGTGCCAGGTGAGAAACCTGTGGCCCGCTCGCCGTACCGTGTTGCGCCAAAGGAGATGACGGAACTAAAAGTTCAATTGCAAGAATTGCTAGAGCAAGGCTATATACGTCCAAGTATGTCACCTTGGAGTGCCCCAGTTCTTTTTGTGAAAGAGAAGGACAGAAGCTTGCGTCTATGCATTGATTATCGAGAGCTGAATAAGCTGACGAAGAAGAGCAAGTATCCGATTCCATGGATTGATGAATTGTTCGATCAACTGGTGGGATCAACTGTTTGCTTGAAGCTGGAATTAAAGTCTGGCTATTACCAGTTGAGGATTTGGGAATGTGACATTCCCAAGACAACGTTTGGTACACGCTATGGGCACTACGAGATCACTGTAATGCCATTTGGGCTGACAAATGCATCATCGGTATTCATGGACTTGATGCATCAAACGTTTAGGGAGTACTTGGACCTGTTCATGATTGTCTTCATTGATGACATATTGGTGTACTCTCAGTTCAAAGAAGATCATGCAAATCATTTGCGGATGATTTTGCACACCCTGAGGAGAAACAAGCTATTTGTCAAGTTCTCAAAGTGTGAGTTTTGGATGTCGTCAATGACTTTTATTGGCCATGTGGTTAGTGGAGAAGGTATTGCGGTCGATCTGATAAAGATAGTTGCAATACAGGAGTGGACTGTGCTATCTACTGTTGCAGAAGTCAGGAGTTTCCTTGGACTTGCTGGCTATTACAGGCGCTTCATAGAGAACTTTTTGCGGATAGCATACATCTCACCACACTAATGAGAAAAGATCAGAAGTTCGTTTGGATGCCTGAGTGCGCGCGAGCTTTTGAGGAGTTAAAGAATCGTTTGACCATGACGCCTATCTTGAGTTCTCCATGTGGTACCGACGGTTATGAGATCTATAGTGATGCTTCAGGGAGTGTCTTAGGCTGTGTTCTTCTTCAGTTTGGAAAGGTTATTACTTATGACTCACGACAATTGAAAGTGAATCAGCAGAATTATCTAATCCATGACTTGGAGTTGATGGCTGTGATTTTTGCACTTAAACTGTGATGTCATTATTTATATGGCGTGAAAGTGGATATATTCACAGATCATAAGAGCCTGAAATACTTAATAAATCAAAAGGATCTAAATTTGAGGCAACGAAGGTGGATGGAGTTCATCGAAAACTACACCTTCGAGATACACTATACTCCTGGGAAGGGAAATGTACTCACAGATGCCTTGAGTCGGTGGACTCCTGTAAGGGCATGTTGATTGTAGATGCATGATGAACGTCTAATACTGGAGTTGGAGGCCTTAGAGATTTCTTGTATTGATAAGAATTCTACTGCAAATGCGTGCCTGAACTGGATGGAGGTACAATATGACCGTGCAGAAAGGGTTCAGCGAGTAATAGAACTCGATGAGAGTATGAAACGCTATGCTGTGAATGGATCAAATTCCCAATTCTCCATGAAAGACGACCTTTTGAGAAAAGATGGTCGTTTGTGCATCCCGAATGTGGGTAAACTACTAGAGGAATTGATGTATGAGGCACACTTCACAAAGTACTCAATTCACCCAGGGAGCACAAAGATGTACAAGGACACGAAAAAATGTTATGATGGCCGGGTTTGAAGAAAGACATAGGTCTTTACGTGGCAAAGTGCCAAACTTGTGCCTGAGTGAAAGCAGAATGTCAAAAGCCTGCAGGTTTTCTGAAGTCATTACCAATTCCGGTATGAAAGTTCGATGATATCTCTATGGATTTTGTGCACAGACTACTGAGATCACAGAGCAAAAACGATGTCATGTGGGTGATTGTTGATCGATTGAAAAAAGTATCACACTTCATACCGAACAAGAAGGATGATTCAATGGAAAAATTGGCTAAGTTGTACATGGACAATATAGTACGATTGCATGGTGTGCCCTGTAACATCGCTAGTGACCGAGACGGGGGCTTTACTTCGAATGATTGGAGGCTAATCCACCAGTTGTTGGGTACGAAACTGCAGTTCAGTATAGCCTTTCATCCACAGACGGATGGTTAGACCGAAAAAACTAATAAAATAATGGAGGATATGCTACAGATGTGCTCCTTGGATTTCGGGAAGAGGTGGGAGGACCATCTCTATATGATCGAGTTCGCCTATAATAATAACTATCAAGCTAGTATTTATATGACCCCCTTTGAAGCTTTATACAGTAGGAAGTGTCGTACTCCTTTATCTTGGGCGGAGACAGGTGAATCAAAGTTGTATAAACGGAAGGAAGTCGAAGATGCAAATTCGAATATTCTCTTGATACGTGAGTGGCTATTGGTAGCCCTAAATATGTAGACAAAGTACTATAACGCTAAGTACCAAAACGTGGAGTTTGCGGTGGACAATTTGGTATATTTTAAGATCAAGCCATTCAAAGGCGTGTCTAGGATTCAGTGCTTGAAAAAGTTGAGTCTGAGGTATCTTGGTCCGTTTGAAGTGGTTTAGCAAGTTGGAGAAGTTGCCTATCGGTTAGCTCTTTCGATGGAGCTAAGTGGCTTGCACGATGTGTTTCACATATCAGTGATGCGAAAAGCTGTGAAAGAGCCAACTCAAGTGATTCCGGATGATCAAACACCGGTCGATGGTGGGCTGACAACAAAGATTAGGCTCATTCGAATCGAGGATATGAAAATCAAGCAGTTACAGAACAAGACAATCAGGATGGTCAAAGTCTGTTGGGACAATTATGGCCGAGAAGAACTGACATGGGAGCGGGAGCAAACAATGCGCAATGAGTTTCCAGAGTTGTTTGTAAATTAATGTTGTAACATTGTTTTGTGAAATAAAAATATGTTGTAACATATTAGTTGCTGTTTTACTACCTACTGATGAGTAAATTTCGGGAAGAAATTTCTATAAGGAGGGGAGGTGTGTAACACCCCAAAAATGAAAACAGAACTTGCTCTCGTCGGGAGACAATGAGTATCGTTGGCGATAGCGATAACACTCAACACACTCGACGCTTTCAAGCGTTGAGCAAACTCGAAGAACCGTTGAGTTAGGGACTATCACGTGGCGATAGTGGGTATCACGCATCGATATCACTCAACACACTCAACGCTTTCAACAAATCGTTGAGTAGACTCAACGCACTCGACGCTTTCGACGAATCGTCGAGTGATCTATCGTGTGGCGACAGCGGATATCGCTGGGCGATACTGCCACGAATGCTAGCCACGCGTCAGATTGCCGGACGACGGCCGAAGAGCGGTGGTTGATTGGGGTCAAAGCTGTTACTGACGATATTGCCCAGGCAATAGCGGCTATTGCTGAGGCTAAGGCTGAGCTTAGCAAAGATTGGTGAAGGTGAAAACAGAACTTATTATTGTCGGGAGACAGTGGGTATCGCTGGCAGTAGCGATAACACTCAACGCACTCGACGCTTTCAAGCGTCGAGTAAACTCGAAGAATCGTTGAGTAAGGGACTATCGCGTGACGATAGTGGGTATCGCGCGGCGAGACCACTCAACGCTTTCAACGAATCGTTGAGTAGACTCAACACACTTGACGCTTTCGACGAATTGTTGAGTGAGCTATCGCGTAGTGACAGTAGATATCACTGGGCAATACTGCCACGAATGCTAGCACATGTTAGATGGTCAGACGGCGGCCAAAGAGTGGTGGTTGACTGAGGTCAAAGCGGCTACCGACGATATTGCCCAGGCGATAGCAGATATCGCCAGGAGATAGCGTTGGTTTTGACTTTTCAGCTGAAATCGTGGCCTTTGCTTCCATTTGATGAAATGAGTCTGTGTCTAGGATTAATCCTGAGACCACTTAACTAGAGGAGAGGTAAAGAGAAGTCTAATTTTACTTCTCCCTCTCTCTCTTCATCTTCAATTGCTCTCTTGGAAGAAGGAGCTAAGGAAGAAGGCTGAGGCTAATGCTGAGCTTAGCAAGGCTTGGTGAAGGAGATCCAGTGGTCAGAAGCACGAACCGAGGCTAGATCAGTAGAGAGGAAAGCGAGGTGCTCCTTTCCAACCGGACAAAAAAGCTCATTCATGGCTTTGAAACGAACTATAAGGGCAACGATCTTCCTTCTTGGGCAAGTGGAGTCCTCCTTTCACATATGTATGGAATCCCCCACCAAAAAGTGGAGAATCGAGAGAATTCAGATAGGTTGTACGTGATATCCCTGAGTGTTTTTGCATATAGATCCGAAAATTGTAATACAGAATATGCATGTTGTGTAAAACCCATCTGGACTGGTTGGTCTGGATTGGTGATGTTTTGTTTTGCGTGCTGGACGAGACTTGAGTATAAATGAGTAGTTTATGAGGTTTGTGGGTTGTACCTATGAAATGAGAGTAGTAGGAAGTACTGAAGGTGTACTCTAGGAAAATAACCAAAAAATACCACAGTTTGCATAATTATTGGATATCGTCGGGCGACAGCGAGTATCGTCGGCGATAGCTCCTAGTGAGCTCTGATTGATGTGAAAGTCCAGTATTTCTGGCACTGCAGGATGTTGCAGGGTTTTCTTGAAAGATGTTCCAGTTATGATTGAGCATGGAGACATAAGAGAAATAGTGTCGCTAACGTCAGGCGATAGTGACTATCGCTGGCGATAGCTTCTAGATAAGAATGTGCTTACGCAGCTTGTCTTATGGAGACCTTGGGGTTAGGAGGTGAGTTGTGTGCCTGTGTAACATCCCATTTCCAACTAGACCCCTAGGTGTGGTTTTGTCATGGCTAGGTCATGACAAACCCTAGGAAGCCAGGAATGGGCCAAGAGGTAGGAGACAAAGTGGGGAAACTCATCATGGTCTGCCAATAGTAGAACTCTGAGCAATGGTTTAGGATGACCATGGGCTACACCTTGACCCCAAGACCCTACCACAACACCCCCTAATACCTTGGGAGGCCCTTTAGAGCCATAAGGACCCATTGGGGTCAACCAAAGAGGCTCAGTTGACCAAAGTCAACCCTAGCCCTTAAGGGGTCAAACTAGCCTACTTAGGGTCAATTGACCTACTCCTAGCCTAGAGGACCCCACCTATGCCCTCCTAACCCTAAAGTGAGGTCAATGGGTCACTAAGGACACATTGGGGCCAGCCCTAGAGGCCAGGTTGACCCAAGTCAACTCAAGCTCCTAATCTGGTCAAAGTATCCTTACTAAGGGTATGTGACCTCCAAAGTGCAGGGTAACCCTACATAACCCTACCTAGACCTTAGGGGAAGCCAATAGGTCACTAAAAACCCAATGGGATCAACCCAGATGGTCAAATTGGCCCAGGTCAACCCTCATTTAAGCCAAGTCAAACCTAGCCCAAAAGGGCTAACCCAAGCTCAAGCCACTTCTTCCTTAGGCTAACCCCATTTCCATGTTCATCATAACCAAGTGGGCTGCATTTAGCTTATGGGGTTGACCAGTCAACCAGGGGTGACTAGGAGAGAGAAGGAAGCTTCCCTCCATGTTAATGGAGGAGAGAGAAGATGGGGGAGAGGAAGGGGAGAGTGGAAAGCCGGCCAAGGAGATCAACATCCACCATTTATGGCTGCAATCAACTCCTCTAGGGAAGAGGAGTTGATTCCAGCCGTTTCCCGGCCACCAAGAGGAAGATTCATCCCCCCACTTAACCCGAGCCAAGCCTTCAAGGGCATTAATGGCCATTGATGTTTGGCCTCTCCCCTCCCCCAACTGATGATTTATACACCATCAGTGACATGAGAGGATCCCTTCCCATCGTTTACCGTAGGAATTCAGGCAACTTGACTGCACTGTTGCAGAAATCTGGCCGGCGGCACCACCACCATGGCAACCCGAAGATCGACTCGCATTCAGGCCGCCAGGAACGTCCTCCCCCTCTCCTTAACTCACGGGTAGATCATAAGACTACTTAGGTTGAAGTTTCGGGCTCAATTGAGCCCGATCCAAACCAGGAATTTTCATGGTTTCCGGCTGAAATGAACTTGCCAGAACCGCCGGAAAACGCCTCTCCGGCGGCAGAGCCACCGCCTGGCGATAGCCCCCACCTCAACGGAGGTGGTGGTGGCGGTGGCCGGCCGGGGAAGGGGCTGGATGGCCGGCGGCAGCCGCTTGAAGTCGGCCCAGGAAAAATGCATCCTGGCCGTCGGCTCAACGAAGGAGATGAACGGATCCCGTTCATCTGCGCCAAGATTCGTGCTCCATCAGAAATTAAACTATAGGAATCATTTTCTTGATTATTTCATTTCTGTCACACTATATACACTAAATGGTTTTAATTTTTAAAAATACTTAGGCCCCTCCGCAGAAAAAGTCACCAACACAAAAGTTGTAGCCCTCTGAGTCTAATTTATTTTAAAATTTGTTTCAACCCATTTGGGTGCATGGTCTGACCAGGGCAACCATTTTGGTGGGACATACCCTTAGGGCTAGACAGCCATTAAACTGAGTTCCCACACTTCATCGCTAGCCCAAATCAATTGAAATTTTGGCAGGGAGCCTAACCTATCTATACCTAGGGCCTGCCCAAAACTCAGAATTTTTGGACACACGTTTCCTAAAGTTTTTGATTTTATTTAATAAAGCTATGGTAATTTAATTAAGTAGTCAAATGACCTCCAAACCCTCCCAAATTTTTGGGAGTGGTCCCCGGCTTCAAGACCTAGTCTTGTACAAAATTTGGACTCATTTGGATATGTTTTGGTTAGGGAATCACCAAACCCTAGTGTGGCCCTAAGGTGGTATTTTTGTTCAAAAAGTGCACTTTTGATTTTGAGTGACCAAATCACCTCAACAGAGGCTGAAATTTTGGACACTTACTTGCTTTGGCAATTATCACCTCCCCATGGAATGTGGGGTAGTGTGGAATTGATTTGCCCTAAGTTCCTAGGCCAAACCCTAAGGAAGGACCTTTTTGCCTTGTGAAGGGCAAGAGTCCTAAACACCTTGGATGAACATCAAGTTTTGCATGGAGGGTCCTAGGGTATATAAAACCCTCTGGTAAAAAATATTAAATAATTTTGAAAAGGGTAGGGTCTAGAAAACCCTAATCCTAGCTTAGGACATAAAACTTGTAGTGTTAGTTTAGGTTAGCTAAACTTCTTGAAATTTAATCAAATTTGGGTAGTGAGGGAATAAGGATATTTTGAGCCTCTGATAATTTATTTGGGAAGTTTTGATCAATATTTGTAGCACTTCATCTGTAACCAATAGGATTGCCCTAATTAATAATTTGGCTATTGTGATCTCACTCCCCATTGAAAGGGCATGAAACATTGGCAGAGGTAGTTTTAGACCATACTGATCATGTATGATTTTTGATAGAATTTTTGGATACCTAGTTAGGGCATCTACTTCACAAGTGCATTACTTCGGTTACATACTAAATAATTCTTACAAGAGCTCAATACTTGTTGAAAAATTATGAAACTTGATACATAGTGTTCCTAGTTAATTATTATCATGTGGGAATTTTTGTGGAAATTGTTGATAGATAATTAGTATACTTTGTTCATTAACCCATAAACTTGAAATTTCATGAGAAAATCAAGTATAGCCTTATTATTAAATGATAAATTATGAAACTTTTTCTAGGGTATTTGTAGGCCATCATAATCATCCCTGAATTTTCTCTGAATTTTTGGAGGTATTATTGCTGTAAAATCTTTTAAAATGACTTTTTATGAGATATCTTTGAAATTAAATTTAAGGGCCTAAACCTTGCTGAAAAATTTGAAGACTTAGGGTTTAGAGTTGATTATGCACTTTGTAATTAACATAAATTTATTGGAATATTATCTTGTATGAAATTGGTACTTCATGTTCAAACTTGAGCTTTTTGGATACTAGAATAAATAAATAAATTATCAGACAAATTAGGAAAATTATGAATTTCTGGATTAATGCTACAAATGTCATTTTAGCCCTCTAATAATTATCATAGGGGTACTGGATGAGTATTTCATCTACTTCCCTTTTTACGGGTCATGTAGCTTAAGTGGTCTGCATATAGCCAAAAACTGCAGGAAATCATTTTGGATATGAATTAGAGCACGTGTGATGGGTCTTGTTTGGTTTGCTGGAAGGATAAGTAGAATTGGGTGTATCTATGGAAGTTAAGTGAGTAGGATGTTGTTTTGGCTAGGGTTTAGAGGCGCTCGGGTCCGACGAAAGATCGTCCTCCCCGAGGTGAGGTGGAGTCAAGTCACCTTAGGATTAGCCTATCCTAACATGAGAAAGTGATGGGTAAGGGGATCAACCAATAACAAAAATAAGTACCTTGCAAAAGGGAACACTGGACGTAATCCCAACATAGTTCCTAGTGCCCCTTGAGAGCCCTTCACAGGGAATACTGAGGGCAGTCCTGGGTTAACGTAAACTGTTTTAATAAGCTGAAAAGAGTAACTTAGTAATTAGGGTTGCACATTTCACAAACACTGTTGGCACCGGACGTTAGCTGGGAGCTTCGGCTCGGATGGTTAAAATACGGACTTTGGGTCCGGGGAGCTTCGACTCGATTGTTTGAGACGGACGTGTTGGTCCGGGGAGCTTCGGCTCAGGTTTGATTACGCTAAATTTGCATGTGCATAAAAGGAAGGAAAAAACTAAGGTGGTGGGTCTTCGGTATTGGAGGGTAGATGCACCGACGCCAATACGTTGACTCGGCAAGTGTGGTTAGCACTTCGCCAACAGAAGTCCGGTGCGCCAGCCGGCAAGAGTACGCAGGAGTCCGCTTCGTGCACCAAGCGTTGAGGCGTACGATAGGTCTGACCGGTAGTGCTTTACTGGTTTAGAGGTGGGCGAGGCCCAACCCACCGCTTCCGTCTGCCACTATGGAGGTATCCTGGGAGGTTACGGCTCCAGAAAGGGGGAACTAAAGGTCTGTGTGCACAGAGTCGGGTGTGTGTGTTGCACTTGCATGATCCATCATACCCACTTGCATGTCATAACATAATCGTTTCCTTTAACCTTGACACCTAAAGTATAAGTGGAATGGGACGCTTATACTTTAGGACCTGCAAAACGACCCCTTGGTCTATAAGCTTGTGTGGGCAAGTTTATAAATTAAGGTTAATTTTGGATATATATATTTACTGCTGTGTGATAACCGACACCCCAATGTATAAATTGGTATGTGACTTTTTATACGATGGGAGCCTTGCAGAAGACCCCTTGGCTTATGTGTTCTCACATAAGTGAAGGTTACTTTTCATATTTCAGCTTATTGTCTTTACATGCTATAGAATTTGCTAGTATAGGACCGCTGCCATCTGCTTTTGATTTTCTCCACTTTCAAGTCCTCCCCTTTCTTCCTCTCCGCTCGGTGCCTAGGGGCCGTGGGGGAAGGGGCGAGGGATGATAGGACTTAGTCTTTTAGACTAACGGTTTTCGAACCGCATCATTTAGGGGATCGTGGAGACCAGCATGGAGGAGCAGCCCCAGAGACCGGTGCGCTTGGAGGTGGGGTAGTCTAGCTCCGGAGTTCATACAGCCGGGACCGTGAGTCTCGACCTTGAGTAGTTTTTCTGCTTCCGCATGAGTGATTTTTGTAGTGAGGATATGATGTACCGGGTATAAGCCCGTATTTTGCTACTCTGATGTTTTATTCTGTGGACACTCCCTTCGTGGAGTTATATTTATTATGATATGTGATTCTCTGTGGACTGTTAGTTTCCATTTACTTCATTATGCTACTTTTCTGTGATCGAATTGGCCGGCAAAATCGGCGCTTTGTGGTGATGACCCTTCAGGTCGTGAAGGAGTCACCGCAAAACGGCGGTTCTGGGCCTAAGACCCCGGTGTCGAAAAGAGAAAAAAAGGGGGGTCTTACAAGTGGTATCAGAGGCAGACCTCGATCGAAAAGTAGCAGTCCACAACCCTGGGTCACCCCCGCGCGAGTTTAGTTTGAGGACAAACTAAGCAGCGGAAGCAGTGGTGTGCCCATATGGGGGATCACATGTAAATTGTCCACTTTTATTAGGCATTGAGTCGATTACCTACTAATGTAGTTCGTTTTGCAGCCCCCAGCTCAGCCCACCCCACAAGGTGGAGCTCAGCAGACTCCAGACATTGCACCACCTCCCATGGTCCCCACACCTTTCCTTCAGTCAGACATGGGGAAAACCCTTACAGCTATCCTTGAGGCCTTCCGGGCTCAGCAGGCTCCGACCCAGCAGCCAAACCCAGGGGCCAACTGGATGAGCACCTTCTGAGGACTCTCTCCCCCATCATACTTGGGGACAGAGTCGGCAGTGCGGACAGAGGAGTGTCTGGATGTTATGTACGATATGTTGACTGGGATAAGATGCCCTTGGGAGGAGAGGGTGGCCTTGGTGGTATCTTGCTTGGAGTCCCATGCCAAGAGGTGGTGGAAGACGCTGTTGGACACGACATTTGCTGATAGGGAGATTGCAGAAATCACTTGGGAGGAATTCAGGGCCACGCTGCTGGAGCACTTTGTTCCGCAGTCGGCCAGGGACGAGTTGGAGGAGCGGTTCTTGCAGCTGAGGCAGGGCACCAGGACGGTGGTGGAGTACCACCGAGAGTTCGACCATTTGGCCCGATATGCGGGTTCTTACCAGCTGGACGAAGCAGGATACGTCAAGAGATTTTATAAGGGCCTAAAAGAGGAGTTGAGGGAGGCCTTGCTGTTTGTATATGACGGACCTATCTCCCGGATTTTGGAGATGCCGAAGAGGATTGAGGCCGATTGGCACACCACTCGGGGCCGGAAGCGGCAAGCGGAGGATCAGGGCCGGAGGGCCCGAAATGATCAGCGGCGAGGCACCATACCGGATGGGAGAAGGACAGAGGAGCAGCCTCGTCAGGAGGTGAGGCAGGAGCCGAGAGAGCAGGTGGTTTTGGCCCCTCAACCTCTCCGGATACAGGAGATGCCGAGACCCAGGGGTATGGCGTATCCCCCGCCGGAGTGCTTCCATTGTCATCAGGTGGGACACCTCCGGAGAAACTGCCCTATGAGGGGGGCACCACCTCCAGCACCACAGGGTGGCCCACCTGCCCAGTATTTCGGAGGCCGAGGATGCGACCGAGGACGTGGCCGAGGACGTGGTTACCAGGGAGGAGACCGAAGACAGGAAAGGGAGCAGACATTTGCCTTGGATCTGGCACAGCCTCGAAATCCGGAGCGGGTCATCACAGGTATAGTCTTCATCAGCGGCAAGCCCGCCTATACTCTGTTCGACACGGGTTCTTCACACTCGTTTGTGTCAGAGGCCTTCCTGGAAGGGCTGGAAGGAGTGGAACGGTTCTCAGGCCGGATGAGTAGGGAGCGTCTACCCGACGGATCAGAGATACTCACCTCATCTCACTGCAGCATGGAGGTGGAGATTGGAGGGAAGTCGTTCGAAGTTCCGGCAACGGTCCTGAGGATGCCAGTCTTCGAGCTGATCCTGGGCATGACTTGGTTGCAGTGGAATCATGCCCAGATTGATTGTCAAGCGAAGAGGATCACCGTGAGGCACGAGGACTCTACCATCATCATCGAAGGTATAAGACATGCCTCACGTATACCCTTATCTTCAGTACAGGCCGTCAAGGCCTATTTATAGGGGGAGAAGGTCTACGAGGTGCTGTTTGAGATGACGGAGGCCACGAGTTCTATATCGAATATCCCGGTGGTGCGGGAGTTTGAGGATGTCTTTCCGGAGAAGTTACCCGGATTACCCCCGCGCAGGGAGCAGGACTTCCAGATACAGCTTGTGCCGGGGGCCAAGCCAGCGTCCAAGGCACCTTACCGGATGGCCCCAAAGGAGTTGACGGAGTTCCGGAGCCGGCTTCAGGAGTTAGTGGAAGCCGGATTTGTCCGGCCAGGCTCTTCACCTTGGGGAGCCCCAGTATTGTTCGTCAAGAAGAAAGACGGGACCCTCAGATTGTGCATCGACTATCGAGCACTAAATCGGCTGACGGTCCGGAACACCTATCCACTGCCAAGGATAGACGAGCTGTTCGACCAGCTGCAGGGAGCGCAGTTCTTTTCAAAATTAGATTTGAGGTCGGGATACTACCAGCTTCGGATTCGGGAGGAGGACATTCAGAAGATAGTTTTTAGTAGCAGATATGGTTTATACGAGTTTACGGTGATGCCCTTCGGACTCACCAATGCACCATCAGCGTTCATGACCCTCATGAACCAAGTCTTCAAGGAATATCTTGATGTGTTTGTCATTGTGTTCATCGATGACATCCTCATTTACTCGAGGACGGAGGAGGAGCACACTCGCCATCTGACACTGACCCTGCAGAGATTGTGGGAGAATCATCTATATGCGAAGTTTAGTAAATGTCAGTTCTGGCTGAAGGAGGTGGGCTTCTTAGGCCATATTATCAGTGAAGCCGGATTGGCAGTGGACCCGGCAAAGATTCAGGCTATTCGGGATTGGCCGCAGCTGAAGACAGCCACCGACGTACAGAGTTTTCTAGGACTTGTCGGTTACTACCGGAAGTTCATGGAGGGATTCTCTCGAATCGCCCTCCCGCTCACATCCTTGACGAAGAAGGAGGTACCGTTCGTGTGGACCTCGCAGTGCCAGACAGCTTTCCAAGATCTGAAGGATCGGCTAACCTCGGCTCCCATTCTTACTCTCCCCTCGGGGAGGGAAGGATTTCATGTCTACAATGATGCTTCCTACCAGGGTATGGGAGTTGTACTGATGCAGAAGGGCCATGTGATTGCATATGCATCTCGCCAGTTGAAGAAGCACGAGCAGAACTATCCGGTGCACGACCTTGAGATGGGGGCGGTCGTTTTTGCTTTGAAGGTCTGGCGCCATTATCTTTATGGAGTCCACTGCGATATCTATTCCGACCACAAGAACCTGAAATACGTGGACACGCAGAAGGAACTGAACATCAGGCAGAGGCGCTGGGTGGAGTTCCTTGCAGATTATCAGTATGAGATGCACTATCATCCAGGGAAGGCAAACGTGGTGGCGGATGCATTGAGTCGGAGAGCTGCCACTTCCGAAGTCGGGCCTCAGGTTATGTCTATGGAGCTGGTGAGGAGATTGGAGGATATGCACATCACACTGGTGATATCCGAGGACCCTGAGATTTATACGGAGTATTTAGCAGCGGTGAGTGCTTCAGACGATATCTGGGACAGGGTCAGAGAGGGACAGAGGCGAGATGTCAATTTAGAGCCGATATTCTGGGCCTTGGAGAATGGTACAGCAGGAGATTACACGATGAGGGACGGCGTGGTATGCTTCAGAGGTCGGACTTATGTACCGGGAGGAGGCCAGGTCCGGGAGGATATCATGACGGAAGCCCACCACATCAGATACTCGGTGCACCCGGGCATCACGAAGATGACTGCGGATTTGAAGAGGACTATGTACTGGCCTGACATGAAGAAGGATATCACTTGGTTTGTGACCCACTGCGAAGCTTGCCAGCTAGTGAAGGCAGAATGCAAAAACCCTGCGGGGTTGCTGCAACCACTCCCGGTACCAGAGTGGAAGTTCGAAGACATCGCGATGTGAAAGATATTGTACCTAATCACCTAGAGGGGGGGGGGGTGAATAGGTGACTTAAATCTTTTTGACTTTTTAGGCAGAATACAGATTATAACACAGAATTATATCTACTTTATCACATCACACAATCAGCAATCACATAATTCCACAAGCACACAGTAGACAACCAGTTTTATAGTGGTTCCCCAAGGTTTGGGTACATCCACTTTCCCCCTTCGCCTATCTAGCAGTGTACTAGATTCGGCCAAACTTCTCCACTATCTCAGATCCTCAGATCTTACACTCAGAACCCCAAAACAGGTTCCTACACCTCAGGCCCAAGGCCCTACAACTCAGCTTCTTCACAAAGCCTACACTCAGCCACCAAGGCCTACACTCAGCCACCAAGGCCTACACTCAGCCACAACAGGCCTACACTCAGAGATTCAAATCTCCTACACTCATGCACTCAAGCCCTAGACTCAGCCTTTATAATTACAGGCTTACAAAACTCAGATCCCTAAGGATCCTACAAGATAATATGAATACAAAAATTGTAACTCAACAACTCAGAGAAAAGAGAGAAGAGTTGTGAGTTTCTTGATGAGTTCTTGGAAGAACTCAGCTGAAATCAATCTGACTTGGCTTTCTTCAAAGCTTCTTGAATGTAGAACACAATAAGATTGATCTCTTCTGCAGTTGATCCTTGATCTCTGCTACTTAAGATTCAGAATAAATCTGAACCCTTCTTCTCAGCCTGGTTCCAACGGCTGACTTCTTGGATGGAGCTCTCCCTCTCCAACTTCTTAGATCTTCACTAGATTCTTCAAGGAATAGCTAGATCTTCTTTTTATATTGATCACTTGAACTTGTGTTCAATATTCTAACCTCGTTTCTGTAGACAGTGTAAGCCTATTTATAGGCCTTCTTCAAGGTAACCGGTTGGTCCGGTTTGTTGGGTACATTGGTCTAAATGTACCTGATTTGAAGAAGCCTCACCCAACTCAATTATATACATCAAAATGTATTTGATGTGTTTTTGAGTTACTTGTGCAGGTTAAGTATTTGCAGGAATAAAGCAAAAAGTTTCTAAGTCCATGTGTCGACACCCAGAGGGAAAGTGTCGACACTTAAGAAGGCTTGTGTCGACACTCAGGCAAGCAGTGTCGACACTTGGAGTCATTGTGTCGACACCAGGGATACTGAGTCGACACCAGACAGAAAGTGTCGACACAAGGAGCAGTGTCGACACTCAGTGAAGAAGAATGCAGTAAAGCTGTGTCGACACAAGGAGCTGTGTCGACACCCAGTGAAGCTGTGTCTACACTAGAAAGTGTCGAAACTTGGAGCAGTATCGACACTCAGCAAAAGTCTGCAGAGACTAAGTACAAGTGGCGACACCCAGCACAATGTGTCGACACTCAGCAAAAGAGTCAGCACTTGAAGTAAGTGTCGACACCCAGCACAATGTGTCGACACTTAGCAGAAGAGTCAGCACTTGAAGTAAGTGTCGACACCAAGAACAATGTGTCGACACTCAGCTGGAGACTCTACACTTGAAAAAAGTGTCGACACATGGAGCTGTGTCGACACTTAGCAAAGAACAGAAAGAATAACAAATTATTCTAAGTACAAGTGTCGACACTATGGGAATGTGTCGACACTCAGCTGAAGTCTCAACAAGAAGAAGAAGTGTCGACATCCAAAGTAATGTGTCGACACTCAACAAGTATCAACATAGAAGACTATGTGTCGACACCAAGAAGCAGTGTCGACACTTGACAGATACAACACATGAAGATGTGTCGACACAAAGGTGTTGTGTCGACACTTAGAAGAATTCAGCAAAATTCTGAAGAACAAGTACTTGTGTCGACACTCAATTTCAGTGTCGACACATGCAGAAGAAACTGTGTCGAGATAAAGAATCAACAACACAAGGAGTTGTGTCGACACCTTATAGACTAGTGTCGACACTTACACAACATGTGTCGACACTTGGCCTATAAGTGTCGACACTTAAAGACAGAAAGTCTCGACACTATCAGATAGACAGAGAACTTTCAAGAACTGATTGGATGACTTGACAGCTGCCGTTCCAGCCGGTCTACAGCACCTGTCAGAGATGTCAGAATTCAGTTATGGACCAGACCAGCCGGTTACCATGAAGTAGGCCTATAAATAGGCCTTTGCTGTCTACAGAAGAAGATGATCAACAAGTTATTAAAGTGGTACACTGGAGTAACAAACAAGAAGATCTAGCTGTCCAAGTGCAGATCTAAGAAGTTGGAGAGAGAGGGCTCCATCCAAGAAATCAGCTGTTGGAACTAGGCTGAGAAGAAGGATTCAGATTCATTCTGAGTCTTAAGAAGCAGAGGTCAAGGATCAACTGTAGGAGGATTCATCATTATTCAGTTCTACTTTCAAGAAGCTTTGAAGAAAGCTAAGTCAGATTGAATCCAGCTGAGTTCTTCCAAGAACTCATCAAGAAACTCTCAACTCCCCTCTCTTGTTTCTGAGTTGTTGAGTTATTATTTCTATAAACATTTTTATCTTGTAGGATCCTTTGGATCTGAGTGAATTGTAAGCCTGTAATTATAAAGGCTGAGGGTAGGGCTTGAGAGCCTGAGTGTAGGAGATTGAAATCTCTGAGTGTAGGACTTGTTGGCTGAGTGTAGGCCTTGTTGGCTGAGTGTGCCTTTGTTGGTGTAGGCCTTTGTTGGCTGAGTGTAGGCTTTGTGGCTGAGTGTAGGCTTTGTGGAAAAGCTGAGTTGTAAGGCTTTGGGCCTGAAGTGTAGGAACCAGTTTGGGTTCTGAGATAGTGGAGAAGTTTGGCCGAATCTAGTACACTGCTAGATAGGTGAAGGGGGAAAGTGGATGTACCCAAATCTTGGGGAACCACTATAAAACTCTGTGTCTGCTGTGCTGTGATTGTGATTTGCTGTGTATGCTTTGAGATTGCTGTGCAAAAGAAGTAAGAATTCTGTGATATAACTGATTGCTGCCATTAAAGTTCAAAAAGGATTAGGTCACCTATTCACCCCCCCTCTAGGTGATTAGGTACTATATCTTTCAAGTGGTATCAGAGGAGGTTCCTCAAAAAAGGACTAACAGTCTGAGGAGATCCTGATTGGCAGATTCAGTCTAAGTCAGTTTACAGATTCAAGAAAATCAAGAACCATGGGTTCCTCTGAAATCACAAGGAATTGGGTTCCATGAAATTACCTATATGCAGAAAGGAAATCTTTGGCATCTGGAAAGAAAGGGTAAGGCTGTTTATGGAGGCCTCAGACCCTAGGATCTACATCACAGTAAAAGAGGGGCCATATGTGCCCATGAAGATATCAGTTCTAGATGCAAATCAGAGAACCCAAAGGATTTCTCTGAAATGACTAAGGATGAGATTGTCCTAGCCACCATGGACAAGAGGGCACAAAACATTATAGTAAGTGTCATAGATGATGCAACATTTCAGAATCTTATACACTGTAAGACAGCCAAAGAGATGTGGGACACTCTTATTGTGTATATGGAGGGTTCTGAAGAAGTTAGACAAGATAGAAAATCCTTGCTAAATCAGGAGTATGAAAGTTTTAGACAAGGAAAGGGTGATAGCATAACTGAGTGCTATAAGAAGTTCTACAGAATAGTGAATGAACTCATGTCTTATGGAAGAGAGTTCAGTAATTATGAACTAAATGACAAGTTCCTAAGGTCCCTAACTAAAGATTGGGACACAAAGATTTGTGCCATTAGAGAAATGGCTAAGTTGGGAGAAATTCCTCCACCTACACTGTTTGACAAGTTATTGTCTTATGAAATGCAATTGACAGTGAGAAAAGAGGAGGAGAAATCAACAAGAACTGAACACAAGGAAAGAACTGTAGCTTTCAAGACAGAAGCCTCCAGAAAGTGCAGGAATAAGTCACCAACTCCACCTCCAAAGGTTGCTGAATCAGAGTCAGATGAGTCAGTCAGCACCAAGTCTGAAGGCAGTGAAAGTGATGAAGACTTTGCTGCCTTCACTAGACACTTTCAGAAGTTTTTGAAAAAGAAACAGTGGAGGTCAAGCCTTCTACTTCACAAGGAAAGGAAGACTCTTATCAGAAAAAGAGGTCTTCAAAGAAAGACAAGGAAAGGACTAAGTCTAGCAAGGCAACTGGTTCCAAGATAGTGTGCTATTGCTGCAATAGACAAGGCCATGTATTGCAGATTGTCCTGAAAAGAGAAAAGAGTCTAGTGACAGGAAAAAGACTTATTTCAAAGGCAAGAAAGAAAAGTCTTTTGTTGCCAAGAAGGAGAAGACTCTATCAGATATCTCTTCTTCAGAAACTGAGTCTGATGCTGAAGCATACATAGGGCTGTTTGCTGAAGAAGAAGAGAAGAATTCATGCAGAGTTTGGAGTCTATTTATGAACAAGAAGACAGTCAATGCCAAGGGCTAATGGCTTTGACAGAGCAAGACAAAATCCTGGAACAGCCAGCCAGTAAGGACCCAATAAGGTACAATGTTCAACTCTAAGTTCAGTTTCTTGTTCTAGTACAGAATCAGATTCATCATCATCAAGTGATGAGAATGTATCTGAGTCTGAGGATGATATTCATCAGCTTATAGATGAATATAAAGTGCTGTTGCAAGCTTACAAGAAAAGCAAGTCCCTAGCCAAAAGTCAGGCAAAGGAAATTGCTGATCTAAAAGCTGCTGCAACAGATTCTGAGAAGCTATTTGATCAAAAGCTTAATGAGATAGCCAGGCTGAAACACATAACAGTGATTCAGATGGGGACTATCACCTTTAAGAATGATCAAATCAAGAGTCTGGAGATCAATCTTCAAAAAGAGAGAGAGCTTGTTGCTAGGTTTGATAAACCTAAGTCAGTGCTACCTTTAATTGATGAATTTGTTCATCATAAAGGTAAGACTGGATTGGGTTTTATTAAACCTGCAAGGACTGAGCAGTCCAAGTCCAAGTCCAAGGGCAAAGCCCCAACATTCAACAAGTCTGCTGTAGATAAGACAGCAAAGACAGTACCTAAGCAAAGGTACAATAAGTTTGAATGTTGGTGCTGTGGCAAGTTGGCCATTTTGCAGTGGACTGTTGGCACAATGCTAGTGCCAAAGTGAGTACCAAACTACCTGTTGGAAAGCCAGTAGGTAGCTTTGTCAAGTTGCAAACTAACAAGTACCAAGGACCCAAGAATTCTTTGGGTTCTAAGGTTCATTAATCTGTTTTGCAGGTGAGTCCAAGTTGCCATACCCCAACATGGTACTTGGACAGTGGATGTTCCAGACATATGACTGGAACTAGAGGATTACTAAAGGACTACATTCCAATAAAAGATGGTCCAAAAGTCACCTTTGGTGGTTCTGAAAAAGGAATCATCAAAGGATTTGGTAACATTTCTAGCAACTTGGTTACCATTACTCAAGTGGCTTATGTTAAAGGGTTGAAACACAACCTAATAAGTATAAGTCAATTAAGTGATGTAGGGTATGACATCTCATTTGTTAAAAATGGTTGTCATATCAAGAGGTCAAGTGATCAAGAGATCATTTTGACTGGTTATAGGAAAAGGAATGTCTATTGCTTAGACATTATGATTGAGAACAATGGTTCTCCAGTGTGTCTTGTAGCTGATGAGACAGTCTCTCATTGTGTCAAATGGCACAAGAGGCTAGCCTCATCTAAACTACAAGACTATAGCAAACTCTTTAGCAAAGAGTTAGTGAGGAATGGTCCTCAAGTTAAGTGTGTTAAAGATGGTATTTGCTCAGCTTGTCAAAAGGGCAAGCAGACTAAATCCACCTTTAGAAGCATAGAAAACAAGATGCTGTGAGGTGTTTATACCTCTTGCATATGGATCTCTTTGGTCCAATGCCAGTTCACAGCTTAGGTAGGAAGGTCTATACCTTTGTAGTTGTAGATGACTACTCAAGGTTTCCTGGGTGTTCTTCTTAAGACAGAAATCTGAAACACCTAATGTCTTCTATAACTTTTCAAGCAAATTCAGAATGAACTAAACAGTACAGTGGTCAAGATTAGAAGTGACCATGGTACTGAATTTCAGTCTGATAGCATGACAAAACTTTGTGAAGACTTTGGGATATTTCAAGAATTCTCTTCACCTAGAACACCTCAGCAAAATGGCATTGCTGAGAGGAAGAATATGACCTTGATAGAGGCTGGTAGGACCCTATTAAGTGATACATCACTGCCAGAATATTTCTGGGCTGAAGCAGTTAACACTGCATGCCATGTTATAAATAGGGCTACCATCACTAAAGGGCTCAACAAGACCCCCTATGAAGTTGTGAAAGGCAGGAAACCAAACCTATCCTATTTCAGGATCATTGGTTGCAAATGCTTCATACTTAACAATGGTAAGTCTTACTTGACTAAGTTTGCTGCCAAGTCCCAAGAGGGAATTTTTGTTGGGTACAACAACAACAGTAAGGCTTATAGAGTCTACAACTTGACTACACAAGTTGTAGAAGAATCTGTTCATGTAGTTTTTGATGAGACTAACTTATTAACAATGAGTTGTCTAGTACTGTATGCAGCCCCACAGGTTTAACAAAGAAAATGGACAAGCTTACTATAAAAGAAGTACCTGCTGCACGATAGCAAGTAGAGGAGAGTAGCTATTGTCTAAGGGGAGAACTACATGTGCCAATTGCAGAAGAAATACAAGGAGTACAGCATGATGGAGATGCTGAAGAGGTTCAACCAGAAGCTAGGATGCCTCCAGCCAATAGGCATCTTAGAGATCATCCAGTAGAGCAGATTATTGGAGATCCAAGACAAGGGGTACAAACAAGGAGCAGAAACCTGAATGCAGCAGTCTACTCCAGCTTTCTATCCAAGTTGAACCTAAAAAGTTTGAAGAAGCCATACAAGACCCACAATGGACTGAAGCTATGCAAGAAGAACTCAATCAGTTCAAGAGATGCAAGGTTTGGGAACTGGTTCCTAAACCTAAAGACCACAATATAATAGGAACCAAGTGGATCTACAGGAATAAGATGGATGAACAAGGGGTCATCATTAAGAATAAAGCAAGATTGGTTGCTAAAGGATATAGGCAAGAAGAAGGTATTGATTTTGATCAAACCTTTGCTCCAGTAGCCAGACTGGAAGCCATAAGGATGTTCTTGGCCTATGCAACCTATCAAGGATTCAAGGTTTACCAAATGGATGTCAAGTCAGCATTCTGAATGGTAATCTTAAGGAAGAAGTCTATGTGGAACAGCCTTCAGGTTTTGTTGATTCAACTCTACCTCATCATGTCTATAGACTTAGGAAAGCTTTATATGGGTTAAAGCAAGCCCCTAGGGCTTGGTATGAAACCCTATCTAGTTTCCTCATTGAGAACAAGTTCAACAAGGGGGAAAATAGATAAGACTCTATTCCTTAGGGAATCTAGAGGCAAAGTTATACTAGTCCAAATATATGTAGATGACATTATATTTGGGTCTACTGAAAGCAGCCTTTGCAAAAAGTTTGCAAAACTTATGCAAGGTCAGTTTGAGATGAGTAGTATGGGAGAGCTGAAGTTTTTCTTGGGTCTCCAAGTTAAACAGACTGAAAGTGGTTTATCCATATGTCAGTCCAAGTTCACCCTAGAACTCATAAGGAAGTATGGTATGGATTCATCCAGCACCATGAAGACTCCTATGGGGTCAAGTATGTCTCTTAGCAAGGATGATGCAGGGAAACCTGTAGATGAAACCTTGTATAGAGGGATAGTTGGCTCCCTATTATACTTGACTGCTAGTAGACCAGATATCATGTATGCTACATGTGTCTGTGCAAGGTATCAAGCCTGCCCTAAAGAGTCTCATTTGACTGCAGTCAAGAGAATATTGAGATATCTAAAGGGCACTCCCTATCTAGGCCTCTGGTACCCTAGGAATGGAGATTTTGATCTAACAGGTTATTCAGATGCAGACTTTGCAGGATGCAAAGAAGATAGAAAAAGCACTACTGGAACCTGTCAATTCCTAGGTGGGAGACTAATTTCTTGGAGTAGCAAAAAGCAAACCAGTGTGACTATCTCCACAGCAGAGTCAGAGTATGTGGCTGCAGGAAGTTGCTGTGCTCAACTTCTGTGGATACAACATCAGCTAGAGGACTATGGATTTCAGGTAAGTAGAACTCCACTCTTCTGTGATTCTACTAGTGCTATTTCAATAGCTAATAATCCTGTATCCCATAGTAGAACAAAACATATTGAAATTAAATATCATTTTCTTAGGGAGCATGTAGAAAGAAATGATATTTTACTTGAATATGTTAAAACAGATAACAACTAGCTGATATGTATACTAAGCCCCTAGAAGAAGCTAAGTTCAATAGATTTAAAATTGAACTAGGAATGATAAACTTAGAGTAAGTTTATAGTACTGAAAATGGCTAAGTAAAAGGTGTCGACACATAGACAAGTCTATGTCGACACAGAATAGTGGTGTCGACACTTCAGGAAAAAGGTGTCGACACATCTAGGAAGTTGGTGTCGACACTTCAGAATATTAGTGTCGACACATGACATGTAGGTGTCGACACATCCAATGTGGTGTCGACACTTAGTATTTACTCAGAATTTTCTAAGTAAAGTCTCGACTATGTGTCGAGTTATGTTGTGTCGATACATAACCAAGTGTCGACACATAAAATCTGTTGACTAAACTTGTGTCGACACATATGTGTCGAGACATTATAAGTCAGTGTCGACACTTATTGCCAGTGTCGACACATTTTAAGTTAGCTGTCCCGCCTGTTCATCTTCAAAATCAGAAAGGTATAAATAGGGTTTTGTCTTAGTTTGTCGACACGCTTTCAAAGTTTCGAGACCAAAACTTCTGTGTCGACACCTCTTTCTCTCAAGACAAATTCTACAAACCCTAATGACACCTAAGCTAGAGGAGAATGTCAACGAGGGTTACGAGCTGGTGCGCGGCGCTTTTGAGGATGTTGATCAAGAAATCAAGCACGTGATAACCCTAGTTGCCGATTCTAGGTTAGAGTACTTAGTTTCTGAACCTACAAAAATATGGAAGAAAGAGGTTCTTGAATTCCTAAATGGAGCTAAAGTGGATGAATCTGGATACAGAATCAAATCCAGAGTTCATGGAACTAGGTTAAGATTTCACCAAAGAGCTTAAGGAAGGTGCTTCAATTGCCAAGAACTCAAGAGGAAGATGAAGTTACTGCTACAAAGACCAGGGAAGCTCTTACCTGGTGTGGACTTGATTCTACAATGAAGATAGGATCTGTGTTTAACAGGAAGGGAATGAACAATCAAAGAAATTTCTTTCTGAGATAGTTGGTAAAGTATTACTCAGCAAGCCAGGAGGGCATGACAGAGTGTCTGCCCATATGTTTGGAATAATGACAAGGATAATCTTCACTCTAAGCACTGATTGGTCAGTAATGTATTTGAGAAAATTAAGGAAGGTCTGAAGAAGCCCAACCTGGGCAGAATTATTAGTCTATACCTAGCTGGTGTGATTCCAGAGTAATGAGTACTGCTGCTGGAAGTAAAATAAACCACATGAGGAAAATGGATATGAGGTTGTTTTCAAGATGGGACAGGGTGTTGTCAAAGGAATGCCAACCCCTGAGAAGATAGTTGCTGAGAAAGACACTCCTCCAAAGAAGAAAAGAAAAACTGCTCCAGTGGCTCAAGTGTCCACTAGCAGCTCTGATAGTGAAGAACAGGTTGTCTTCACTCCAGAAGTGCATGAGGAAGAGCCAGCAGTGAAATCTCCTGCTCCTCAGGATGATGCTGAGATCCAGGGGGAGCTACCTCAAGCTAGCCCCATTCATAAGGATCAAAGCCAGGGGGAGATTCCAGTTGTAGTAGAACCCTCTACACTGGAAAGTGAACAAGCCACCAACACCATACTAGAGGTACTCACTGACCTAAATACTTTAGAATTTCTTATAGAAGATGCTGATTTGTCTGATATTCATCAACAAACACAGCTGGACAGTCAAGTTCCAGATGCTGTTAGAGAAGACACATCTGCTGTACTAGAAGTGATTCCTGATCCAGTGGTTGAAGAGCAAAGAATTTCTCCAGCTCCATCACCACAAGAATACACTATGGAAGATTTATTCCTAAATCTAGACCAACAAGATTTTGACATGGACAAGGTTGGTGCTGAGAAAGAGAATGCTGCTGCTGAGGGGGAGCAAGTGCAAGTTCATGAAGAGCATGTGAGGCAAGAAACTGAGAAGGCACCTGATGTGCAACCTGAGAAGCTTCCAAGCCCTAAGGAGAGGGTTGACATAGCCAGCTCCTCAGAATCTGAAGATGAGGAGGCAGCAAGGGCTAAGCAAAAGAAACTCTATGTATTCAAAAGAAGAAGCCAAAGTTATAAAAAGGCTTTACAATCTATTGCCCCACAGCCTATAGTTCAGCAAGCTCCAACTGTTGATTATAGTGCTTTATTGGTTGCACTGCAGATAAAACTGGATGAACAAAGAAAAGCAATAGAGACTTATGTGGATGAAGGGCAAAAATCACTCCAATTTGATCTAGCCCAGGATATTAAATCAATAAGGTTTGAAATGAATCAGAATAAGAAGGAGATGACAGACTGCTTTCACAAGGGTGGAAATGCAGTGGTGTACTTGGCAACACACCAGGAATAGATAAAAGCACAGGTGGATGATATAGCTGTGAAACAAGGATATGTTCTTGAAAATCAGCTAAGAATGAATGACAATCTTACTGAATCCCACAATGCCATAGTCACAGAACTGAAGAATCTGGCTGCAGGGCAGACTCCAGCTATAGCTAAGGCAGATTTTGACAAAGTATTTCTAGCAGAAATCACTGCTCTTAAAACTGCCATCCAAGATTCTCAGAAGCTGATAACTGACAAACTCCAAAGGTTAAAACCTTTCTTCAAAGATGGAGTGAATTACTTGGATAATCAAATAAGATTTCAGAAGGATGATGTCAGAGATCACATGGCTAGAGAAATCATAAAGGGGGAGAGAGTGTTAGTCAAGGCAAGCTCTGACCATGCTAAGTGGATATCAAATTCTATCAGAGCTACACTTGATATCCTCCTCTGTGTGATGACAATGATGTTGCTGAATCTGGAATTAAACCCTGCATATCTAGGAGGTGAGCAACCAGAGGTAGCTCAAGTCATATATCCTCCTCCAGATTTTGAAATGGTGCATGCTGATGTACAGACCATGTACAGCCCACCTGGGGGCAAGGACAATGTAATTATTGAAAAGGTTGTTCAACCTATATCTGAAGCCATGCAAGAGGCATTGCAAAAGGAAGAAGAGACAAGACTGTCAAAGAAGAGGTTTAGGGAACAAGCTGAGCAAAGGCCAGACTTTGAACAGTGGAGCCCTACCTCTAGAAACATTATATTGACTGCCTGGAAAGCTGCCAAGGACAACATTCATGACAGAAACAAATGGTTCTCTGAAGCTGAATGGAGGAAACATGAAACCAGGCAAGAGGCAATTGTTCAATACAGAAGGAAGGCAAAGATGGGAAAGCTACCTCCTACAGCTCAGGAGCCTAGCAAGTACTTTCCAAAGCCATACCATTATTTTGAGAGGCAGAAGATCAAAGCTGAAGAGCTTAAGAAGAAATATCTAAAAGACAAGAAGCCTGTTGATGCTGAAACTGCTGATGCTCCTGTCCAAGCTAAAGTTCAAGCTGACAAAGGGATAGTCATTAAGGAGCCTGAACAAAAATAGATTTAGAATTTTCTTGAAGTTTATTTTGTAATCTTTTGGATGTAAAACAATTTGTGAACTTCTGAAAATATATAAGACAGATATTAGAACAATATATGATTAATTTTTCATGTTTGTTCTGTGAATATGTCTATGTCTATTTCTTATTTGTTCTGTGATGATGAATTTGTATACATGTGAAATTGTTACATGTTTATGTCAACCATGCTGTATATTATCCTGCCTTACATCATTGTGTAATTTTAATTATGAATGGTGTATATCATTGACTAAGGGTTATGACTTCTCCAAATAGTGGGAGATTGTTGGGTACATTGGTCTAAATGTACCTGATTTGAAGAAGCCTCACCCAACTCAATGATATACATCAAAATGTATTTGATGTGTTTTTGAGTTACTTGTGCAGGTTAAGTATTTGCAGGAATAAAGCAAAACGTTTCTAAGTCCATGTGTCGACACACAGAGGGAAAGTGTCGACACTTAAGAAGGCTTGTGTCGACACCCAGGCAAGCAGTGTCGACACTTGGAGTCATTGTGTCGACACCAGGGATGCTGAGTCGACACCAGACAGAAAGTGTCGACACAAGGAGCAGTGTCGACACTCAGTGAAGAAGAATGCAGTAAAGCTGTGTCGACACAAGGAGCTGTGTCGACACCCAGTGAAGCTGTGTCTATACCAGAAAGTGTCGACACTTGGAGCAGTGTCGACACTCAGCAAAAGTCTGCAGAGACTAAGTACAAGTGTCGACACCCAGCACAATGTGTCGACACTCAGCAGAAGAGTCAGCACTTGAAGTAAGTCTCGACACCCAACACAATGTGCCGACACTTAGCAGAAGAGTCAGCACTTGAAGTAAGTGTCGACACCAAGAACAATGTGTCGACACTCAGCTGGAGACTCTACACTTGAAAAAAGTGTCGACACATGGAGTTGTGTCGACACTTAGCAAAGAACAGAAAGAACAACAAATTATTCTAAGTACAAGTGTCGACACTATGAGAATGTGTCGACACTCAGCTGAAGTCTCAACAAGAAGAAGAAGTGTCGACATCCAAAGCAATGTGTCGACACTCAACAAGTATCAACATAGAAGACTATGTGTCGACACCAAGAAGCAGTGTCGACTCTTGATAGATACAACACATGAAGATGTGTCGACACAAAGGTGTTGTGTCGACACTTAGAAGAATTCAGCAAAATTCTGAAGAACAAGTACTTGTGTCGACACTCAATAATCAGTGTCGACACATGCAGAAGAAACTGTGTCGAGATAAAGAATCAACAACACAAGGAGTTGTGTCGACACCTTATAGACTAGTGTCGACACTTACACAACATGTGTCGACACTTGGCCTATAAGTGTTGACACTTAAAGACAGAAAGTCTCGACACTATCAGACAGATAGAGAACTTTCAAGAACTGACTGGATGACTTGACAGCTGCCGTTCCAGCCGGTCTACAGCACCTGTCAGAGATGTCAGAATTCAGTTATGGACCGGACCAGCCGGTTACCATGAAGTAAGCCTATAAATAGGCCTTTGCTGTCTACAGAAGAAGATGATCAACAAGTTATTAAAGTGGTACACTGGAGTAACAAACAAGAAGATCTAGCTGTCCAAGTGCAGATCTAAGAAGTTGGAGAGAGAGGGCTCCATCCAAGAAATCAGCCGTTGGAACTAGGCTGAGAAGAAGGATTCAGATTCATTCTGAGTCTTTAGAAGCAGAGGTCAAGGATCAACTGCAGGAGGATTCATTCTTATTCAGTTCTACTTTCAAGAAGCTTTGAAGAAAGCTAAGTCAGATTGAATCCAGCTGAGTTCTTCCAAGAACTCATCAATAAACTCTCAACTCCCCTCTCTTATTTCTGAGTTGTTGAGTTATTATTTCTATAAACATTTTTATCTTGTAGGATCCTTTGGATCTGAGTGAATTGTAAGCCTGTAATTATAAAGGCTGAGGGTAGGGCTTGAGAGCCTGAGTGTAGGAGATTGAAATCTCTGAGTGTAGGCCTTGTTGGCTGAGTGTAGGCCTTTGTTGGCTGAGTGTAGGCCTTTGTGGCTGAGTGCATGCTTTGTGGAAAAGTTGAGTTGTAAGGCTTTGGGCCTGAAGTGTAGGAACCAGTTTGGGTTCTGAGATAGTGGAGAAATTTGGCCGAATCTAGTACACTTCTAGATAGGCGAAGGGGGAAAGTGGATGTACCCAAATCTTGGGGAACCACTATAAAACTCTGTGTCTGCTGTGCTGTGATTGTGATTTGCTGTGTATGCTTTGAGATTGCTGTGCAAAAGAAGTAAGAATTCTGTGATATAACTGATTGCTGCCATTAAAGTTCAAAAAGGATTAGGTCACCTATTCACCCCCCCCCCTCTAGGTGATTAGGTACTATATCTTTCACGGTTCATAACTGATTTCTGACAACTCTGATAGGTGCATTAGACCGGCTGGAATGGCAGCTGTCAAGTCATCCAGTCAGTTCTTGAAAATTCTGTAACTGTCTGTAAGTGTCGAGACTGTCTGTCTTTAAGTGTCGACACTTATAGACTAAGTGTCGACACAAGTTGTCTAAGTGTCGACACTAGCCTGCAAGGTGTCGACACAACTCCTTGTGTTGTAGAATGGACTTCTCGACACAGCTTCTTCTTCATGTGTCAACACTGATAATGTGTGTCGACACAAGTACTTGTACTTCAGTATATTGCTGAATTCTTGTAAGTGTCGACACAACTCCTTTGTGTCGACACATCTTCATGTGTTGAACTTGTTCAGTGTCGACACATATTCTTGGTGTCGACACAAGCCTTCAGTGTTGATACTTGCTGAGTGTCGACACAGCTCCTTGTGTCGACACATTCTTCTTCTGTTGAGACTTTTGATGAGTGTCGACACATCTCCTTTGTGTCGACACTTGTACTTAGAATATTTTGCTGAACTTTGCTAAGTGTCGACACAGCTCCTTGTGTCGACACTTTCTTCAAGTGTTGAGTCTTCAGCTAAGTGTCGACACATTATTTCTTGTGTCAACACTTTCTTCAAGTGTTGACTCTTCTGCTGAGTGTCGACACATTGTTCAGGGTGTCGACACTTTCTTCAAGTGTTGAGTCTTCAGCTGAGTGTCAACACATTCTTTCTTGTGTCGACACTTATACTTGGTCTCTGCTGACTTTTGCTGAGTGTCGACACAACCTCCAAGTGTCGACACTTTCTGATGTAGACACAGTCTCACTGGGTGTCGACACAACTGCTAAGTGTCGACACTCCTTCACTGCACTTTTCTTCATTGAGTGTCGACACAGCTCCTTGTGTCGACACTTTCTATCTGGTGTCGACTCTGCTTCCCTGGTGTCGACACAATGACTCCAAGTGTCGACACTGCTTGCCTGGGTGTCGACACAAGTCTTCTTAAGTGTCGACACTTTCCCTCTGGGTGTCGACACATGGACTTAGAAACTTTTTCATCATTTCCTGCAAATACTTAATCTGCACAAGGTAACTCAAAATACATCAAATACATCAAATACATTTTGATGTATATCATTGAGTTGGGTGAGGCTTCTTCAAATCAGGTACATTTAAACCAATGTACCCAACAATCTCCCCCTATTTGGAGAAGTCATAACCCTTAGTCAATGATATACATCATACATAATAAAATCATAACATGATGTAAAGCAGGATTATATATATCAGGGCAAACATAAACATGTATCAATCAAACATGTATAGACATTATCTCAGAACAATTATGAAATAGATTTGAAACACATCATATTGTTCTCACAACTTTGTAATATTCATTATACAAAAGTTTTACATAGTGTTTAAAAAACACAAGATTACAATTGTAAACTGAATAAAATTCTATTCTATTTTTGTTCAGCCCCCTTGATCACTATTCCTTTTCCAGATTGTACTTGGGCTTGAACAGGAGCTTCAGCCACTTCAGTATCAGCAGGCTTCTTGCCTTTCAGATCCTTTTTCTTTTGCTCTTCAGCTTTAATCTTTTGCCTTTCAAATTAGTGATAAGGCTTGAGAAAGTACTTGCTAGGCTCCTGAGCAGTAGGAGGTAGCTTTCCCATCTTGGCCTTTCTTCTATATTGGACTATGGCTTCTTGCCTTGTCTCATGTTTCCTCCATTCCAATTCAGAAAGCCATTTATTTCTATCTTGAATATTATCTTTTGCAGCTTTCCATGCAGTTAAGATAATGTTTCTTGAAGTGGGACTTCACTGCTCAAAGTCTGGTCTTTGTTCAGCTTGCTCCCTGAACCTCTTTTTAGACAATCTGGTTTCTTCTTCTTTCTGCGGAGCTTCTTGCATAGCCTCAGATACTGGCTGAACAACCTTCTCTATGATGACATTTGGCTGACCCCCAGGTGGGCTATACATTGATTGTATATCAGCATGAACCATATCAAAATCTGGAGGAGGGTAGATGACTTGAGCCACTTCAGGTTGCTCCCCTCCTAGATATGCAGGATGTCACTTCAGGTTGCTCCCCTCCTAGATATGCAGGATGTATCCCAGATTCTGCAACATTGTCATCATCACATAAAGGAGGATAACCAAGAGTTGCTCTGATAGAATTAGATAACCACTTAGCATGATCAGAGCTGGCTTTGAATAACACCCTCTCCCCCTTTATGACTTCTCTAACCATGTGATCCCTCAGCTCATCCTTTTGAAATCTTATTTGGGCATCCAAATAGTTGACTCCATCTTTAAAATAAGGTTTCAACCTTTGGAGTTTGTCAGTTTGATCTTCTGAGAGTCTTGTATGACAGTCTTAACAGCAGTTAGTTCTTCTTGGAATGCTTTGTCAAACTCTGCTTTAGCAGTAGCAATAGAAGTAGTCAGTCCAGCAGCTATGTTCTGCATCTCAGTGATAATGGCATTGTGAGATTCTATCAAATTATCATTCATCCTGATTTGATTTTCCAATACATAGCCTTGCTTTACTTCAAGTTCATCTACTTGAGCTTTTATCTTTTCTTGATGTGTAGCCAAGTACACTACTGCATTCCCTCCCTTGTGGAAGCAGTCAGTCATCTCCTTCTTATTAAGATTCATTTCAAATCTTATAGACTTAATATCCAGGGCCAAATCAAACTGTAATGATTTTTGCCCTTCATCCACATACTTCTCAATGGCTTGCCTGTGCTCATCAAGCTTTTGTTGAAATTTGTGAAGTGGAAGTGGGTGACGGGACAGGCCGGGCGGCCTGGGGCGGACAGCTTTGGCGGACTAGGCGGACTGGGCGGACTGAGATGTGCGGCCTGGTGGAAGGTCTAGTGAGAAGCCAGTTGTTCTTCTGGGCGGTTTGCACGGGTTGAGTCTGCGGACTATGCGGCCTGGTTTCTGTGGATAGGGTGTTTGCTGATTGGCTTTGCCAAGGAGCGGCCTGAGCGGATAAAGGCTTGCGGACTGGTGCATTGCTCAGTGGCCGCGGGTGCAAGCTTGTGCTGATAGGCGGTTTGGCTTGTGTCCGCGGGTAGCTTGCGGACTGGAGTGTCCGCGGTATGGGCTGTTGCGGACTGGGCTTAGAGCTTGGCTGAGGCCTTGTCGAGCTCTGGTGGCACAGCAGGCGATTTGTTGTGGAGATCGATTGGCGGACTGGGTTTGGAGTCCGGGGTTGGCTGCTATTTTGGACAGAAGTACGAAGAGCTCGCGGACTGATGGCGGTCTGTGCTAGGGTGTTTGGCAGACGAGAGTTTGTGTCCGCCATGCTCACATTGGCCCTTGATGGTTTTTGGACTTGGTCACACTTTGTGCCAAGGTCATTGTGTCCGCAGTATCCGCCAAGTCCGCTGTGACCGGGCGGACTGTTGCTGTCTTCCTTTGGTCGTGGACTTGTGGCAGATTGAGGTGTGAGTCTTGCGGACTGCCTCGGGTTGGTGCGGACTGCCATTGAAGGGGGTTGCTGTCTGGCAGTGGTTGAAGCTTTGCAGGCTGATGCCTTGTCCGCATAAGCTTGGGCAGACTGGAGAAGGTCCGCCAATGTCTGGCTTGCTCCTGGCGGTTTGCCTTGGTATCCGGCTAAGTCCATGCGGACTCGGCGGACAGTGTTTTTGCTATCGCGCGGGCTAGGGCGGTGTCGCTATCTCTAGGGCGGTGACCACACTCCTCACCTTGCCTATAAATAGGACCCCCCTGGCACATCTACAGTAACTTGAGTGAACAGTAAGTTGGGGTGTGCAAGGAGCTGCGGTCTGTGTTTGTCAGTCCGCGCGGATTGTTTCAGGCTGACGGTTTGCTGTGTGCAGGTCGCGCGGATAGCTTCAAGGAGCCAGGAGTTTGGCTGTGACTTCGGTCAAGTGCTTAGAAGTGTGCGGTCTCTGCGGACTCAGCAGGAGGTCGCTTTGCGGCTTGTCAGTTCTGTTTCATCTTTGCCAGCTTCAATAACCTGTCCGCCGGCTTCAGGCGGGTAGGGGTGTTCCTCAGTTCAAGTTCAGCAGGAGGCGAATAACGGTGTGTCCGCGCGGCCTCGCGGCTTCGGCAGACTCCGTGTATATTCGGCGGATTGCAGCATAGCTTGGGCGAGCTCAGCGGTCTCGGCGACCTCGCGGTCTCGGCGGACTCCGGTGCTGTCCGCCCGGCTTGTTTTTTGGTGCTTTCTGTTTACAGCTGTGATACTAGCGAAATCATGTCTCGCTATGTATGCCTCGCATTGTAAAGAAGTGAATGTATAAAAGACCTGCTTGTGCCTCCATTGTTTGTTGGGATTAACCTTTGTACCTCTAGTCCTTGGTTTTCGCTGGTTCAACGTGCGAACTGGGTAGTTCCGAAGATATTAATTTGGCGTTTGGGCTATCTTGCTGACCACGTTGAGAAAATTTAACACGGTATCAGAGGCAGGTTCTTGAGGTTCAGCTGCGTGAGCGGAAGTCAGCCAGTGTTGTTACTCAGTGATTGAGTGGTGATCAACCTGTGTTGTTGCTCGGAGCTGCTGAAAGGTTGCCAACAGGTGTTGCAATGGAAGGGAGTTTTGCAAGAGGTCTTGGCATTGAAATCTTAACGCCGACTAACTTCAAAAAGTGGAAGTCGTGCATGAAGAGTTATCTTCTTGGCGAGGAGCTGTGGGAAGTCGTCGGTGGAGACGATAGACAGGAAGTCACTGCTGCGTTCGGTACTGCTGAGCAGGTGAGGCTCTGGAGAAGAACAAATGCTAAGGCGGAGTTCATTCTGAAGAGAGCCGTGTTTCCGGAACTGTTTGATCACATCATTGGATGTGAGTCGGCTGCTGATATTTGGACAACCATTGATGAGTTGTTCAATAGGAAGAATGTGGCGCGGCTTCAGTTCCTGGAGAATGAGTTGGCCAGGGCAACTCAGGGAGACCTTTCCATCTCCAAATACTTCTTAAATATGAAGAGCTTGTGTGCTGAGCTGTCGGCACTGGATCCTGATGAGCCTATCTCTGAGGCAAAGATGAAAAGGCACATTATCCGCGGCTTGCGGAAGGAGTATGTGGCCTTTGTTACATCTGTTCAAGGGTGGGCTACTCAGCCATCATTGCTGGAGCTGGAGAATCTGCTTGACTCGTAGGAAAGCTTAGCAAGGCAGATGGCTGGAGTGAACCTGAATCAGGAAGGCAGCGAAGCTCTCTTCTCAGGCAAGAAGAAGGGATGGGAAGGGAAGAAGAAGAAGAAGGTGCAGGCCACTGGTGAGAAGGAGACTTCAACTTCATATCCGCCGGAGAGGAGCAATGCTCCTAAGGACTGGAAGAAGAATCTGAAGTGCTACCGGTGTCATCAGCGAGGGCACTTCAAGCGGAACTGCAAGGTCAAACTGCAGCCTGGGCATGCTGCGGGAAAGGAGGAAGCTTGCTCGAGAAGTGAAGAAGCAGAATGGGGCGGAGCTTTCATGACGGGCACTTGTGTTCGGGCCTTGTCTGCTGAGGACTTCAACAACGAGTGGATCGTGGACTCCGGGTGTGGTCATCACCTCACCGGAGACAAATCTAAGTTCACCTCCATGCAGCCTTACTCAGGTAATGAAGCTATTATCACTGCTGATAATACTGTTTATGCAGTAGAGAAAGAGGGGGTCGTGTCATTGGGTAGTGATCAGGGGCCACTCACGTTAAGGAGTGTGTATCACGTACCGGGCATGAAGAAAAACCTCTTCTCGGTGACCAATGCGGTGGACGCTGGGTATCACGTTCTGTTTGGGCCAACAGACGTGAGGTTCCTTCGCAACGTATCAGCGGTGAAGGCTGATGTTGCTCATGTTGGGAGGAGGGTGAAGAACTTGTTTGTTCTTTCCACCAATGCTTATGTTGATAAGATGAGGGCCAATGATAGCGCTGCTATCTGGCATGAGAGGCTGGGGCATGTTGGCATGGACAAGCTGAAGGCAATGGCAAGTAGAAGTTTGGTGAGGGGTTGCCGAAGTTGTCCTCCTTTGGTGATGGGCATGTTTGTGCTGGTTGTCAATACGGTAAGGCACATCGCCTTCCGTTTGATAAATCACAAACAAGGAGCAAGAAGCCACTGGAGTGCATTCATGGCAACCTGATGGGACCAACGGTTACTGACAGCCTTGGCGGAAGCAGGTTTATGCTTGTCTTGGTTGATGACTACTCAAGGTATACTTGGGTGTACTTCTTAAAGGAGAAGTCGGAAGCCTTCCGTTTGTTCGTGGAGTTCAAGGAGTTGGTAGAAGGCCAGCTTGGCCTGCGGATTAAGAAGTTTAGAACTGATAACGGGGGTGAATTTGTCTCCTCCGAATTTTCTAACTTCTGCAGGAAGCACGGGATCCAACAGGAGCTTACTTGTGCTCACACTCCACAACAAAATGGGGTAGCGGAGCGGAAGATCCGTCATTTGACGGAAACCTGCAAATGCTGGCTTCATGCGAAAGATATCCCAAGGTCCTTTTGGGCGGAGGGAATGTCTTGTGCTGCTTATGTTATCAATCGGATGCCACTCAGCCCTATCAACATGAAGACTCCCATTGAGCTGTTGCTGAAGGAGAAGCCGAGTGTTGGACACCTTAGGGTGTTCGGTTCAACTTGCTACGTGCATGTCCCGGATGCTTCACGGACAAAGCTGGATGCGAAGGCAAGGAAACTTGTCTTTGTAGGCTATGATGAGCGGAAGAAGGGATGGAAATGCATGGACCCTGTGACGAAGAAGTTCGTGGTGTCAAGAGACGTTGTCTTTGACGAGCTGACGTCATATGGAGGTGGCTCAGTGGAGCTAACCGGAAGTAGAAAGGTTGATGAAGCACCGGTGGAGGCTGTTAAAGGCTTGGAAGAGGAGCTTGCTGTCTCACCAGCAGCTCCTGTTGCTTCGAACTCCGAGGCTGAGCCTTCTGGCTCAGGAAGCAGGGGGAGCACTGCTCAATGCTTGCCCCAGGTAGGAGTGGAGCCCGAAGAAGCAATAGAAGCCGTGAGCAAGGAGCCATGTCTTCGGAGATCGAAGAGGGTGGTTAAGCCACCGGCTCGGTACTGTGATGGGAATGCAGTGAGCTTCGTCTCCTGCTTCTTTGCAGGTCCTCTGGATGAGCGAGAGCCTGCAAACTTCAACGAGGCCACTGGAGTAAAGGAGTGGGATGATGCCATGAAAGAAGAGATTGATGCTCTGAAGAAGAATGAAACCTGGGACCTTGTGCCCAAGGTTGATGGCATTACTCCAGTTACTTGCAAGTGGGTGTATAAGTTGAAGAAGAAGGCTGATGGGAGCATTGATCGGTTCAAGGCTTGCCTGGTCGCTAGAGGATTCTCACAGCAGTATGGAGAATACTATGAGGAGACATTTAGTCCAGTTGCGAAGATGACTTCTGTAAGAGTGGTGATCGCCTTAGCTGCTAGCAAGGGATGGAGGTTGTGGCAACTCGATGTGAAGAATGCATTTCTTTACGGTGAGATTGACAAGGACATCTTCATGGATCAGCCACTTGGTTTTGTCTCTGAGAAGCATCCGGACTATGTCTGCAAACTCAGGAAGGCTCTTTATGGGTTGAAGCAAGCTCCTAGAGGTTGGTATGGGAAGATTGCAGAGTACTTGCAATTCTGTGGATACCTTACTTCTAACTCGGATTCAAGCTTGTTCGTCAAGAAGAAGGGAGAGCTACGAGTCTTGGTCCTGCTGTATGTGGATGACATGATCATCACAGGGAACTCGGAGGGGGAAGTAGCAAGGCTCAGGGCTGAGCTTGCTATACGCTTCGAGATGAAAGACTTGGGATAGTTGCATCACTTTCTCGGTCTAGAAGTGGAGAGGAAGGAGTGCGAGGTTCTCATTAGCCAGAAAGGGTATGATGATCGCATTGTGAAGCGGTTTGGCATGGGCGAAGGGAAGAAGTGCTCTACTCCACTGGAATCAGGGCTAAAGCTTCGACGAGATGAGGGAAGGGTTCTTCATGATCCCTTGGTGTTCAGGGCTCTTGTTGGGAGCTTGATTTACCTGACGATTACAAGGCCGGATATTGCTTATGTTGTTGGCCGAGTAAGTCGGTATATGGCTGAACCAAGGCAATCTCATCTAGTGGCGGCGAAGGGAATTCTGAAGTATGTCAAGACTTCTTCTGACATGGGACTCCTCTATAGAAGGGACGCGGAGGTTGCGTTGCTCGGGTACACGGATGCTGACTATGGCGGTGATTCGGATGATCGAAGGTCTACTTTAGGTTATGTGTTCACTTGCGGTTCAGCTAGCATCTCGTGGTGTAGCAAGAAGCAGGATTCGGTGTCAGTTTCAACCACGGAGGCGGAGTATAAGGCTTCGACCTTGGCTGTTCGGGAAGCCGTTTGGTTGAGGAGGCTTATAGAGGATGTTCATGAAGAAGTGCAAGGGCCTACTTTACTCCGGGGTGACAATGAGAGTGCTCTAAAACTGGTTAACAATCCAGTGTGTCACGCCAGGACCAAGCATATAGAGATTGATCACCACTTCATCAGGGAGAAGGTGTTGGAAGGATCTCTGCTGGTCGGGCATGTTCGGAGTGAAGATAATCTTGCTGACATCTTCACAAAGACACTGTCGAAGGGGCCCTTTGAACGCTTGTGCAGCTTGCTGGGCTTGGTCACCACTTCCCACTTCAAGGGGGAGTGTTGAAATTTGTGAAGTGGAAGTGGGTGACGGGACAAGCCATGCGGCCTGAGGCGGACAGCTTTGGCGGACTAGGGGGACTCGGCGGACTGAGATGTGCGGCCTGGTGAAAGGTCTAGTGAGAAGCCAGTTGTTCTTCTGGGCGGTTTGCACGGGTTGAGTCCGCGGACTATGCGGCCTGGTTTCTGCGGATACGGTGTTTGCTGATTGGCTTTGCCAAGGAGCGGCCTGAGCGGATAAAGGCTTGCGGACTGGTGCATTGCTCAGTGGCCGCGGGTGCAAGCTTGTACTGATAGGCGGTTTGGCTTGTGTCCGCGGGTAGCTTGCGGACTGGAGTGTCCGCGGTATGGGCTGTTGCGGACTGGGCTTAGAGCTTGGCTGAGGCCTTGTCGAGCTCTGGTGGCACAGCAGGCGATTTGCTGTGGAGATCGATTGGCGGACTGGGTTTGGAGTCCGGGGTTGGCTGCTATTTTGGACAGAAGTGCGAAGAGCTCGCGGACTGATGGCGGTCTGTGCTAGGGTGTTTGGCGGACGAGAGTTTGTGTTCGCCATGCTCGCATTGGCCCTTGATGGTTTTTGAACTTGGTCACACTTTGTGCCAAGGCCATTGTATCCGCGGTATCCGCCAAGTCCGCTGTGACCGGGCAGACTGTTGCTGTCTTCCTTTGGTCGTGGACTTGTGGCGGATTGAGGTGTGAGTCTTGCAGACTGCCTCGGGTTGGTGCGGACTGCCATTGAAGGGGGTTGCTGTCTGGCAGTGGTTGAAGCTTTGCGGGCTGATGCCTTGTCCGCATAAGCTTGGGCGGACTGGAGAAGGTCCGCCAATGTCTGGCTTGCTCCTGGCGGTTTGCCTTGGTATCCGGCTAAGTCCATGCGGACTCGGTGGACGGTGTTTTTGCTATCGCGCGGGCTAGGGCGGTGTCGCTATCTCTAGGGCGGTGACCACACTCCTCACCTCGCCTATAAATAGGACCCCCCTGGCACATCTACAGTAACTTGAGTGAACAGTAAGTTGGGGTGTGCAAGGAGCTGCGGTCTGTGTTTGTCAGTCCGCGCGGATTGTTTCAGGCTGACGGTTTGCTGTGTGCAGGTCGCGCGGATAGCTTCAAGGAGCCAGGAGTTTGGTTGTGACTTCGGTCAAGTGCTTAGAAGTGTGCGGTCTCTGCGGACTCAGCAGGAGGTCGCTTTGCGGCTTGTCAGTTCTGTTTCATCTTTGCCAGCTTCAATAACCTGTCCGCCGGCTTCAGGCGGGTAGGGGTGTTCCTCAGTTCAAGTTCAGCAGGAGGCGAATAACGGTGTGTCCGCGCGGCTTCGGCGGACTCCGTGTCTATTCGGCGGATTGCAGCATAGCTTGGGCGAGCTCAGCGGTCTCGGCGACCTCGGCGACCTCGCGGTCTCGGCGGACTCCGGTGCTGTCCGCCCGGCTTGTTTTTTGGTGCTTTCTGTTTACAGCTGTGATACTAGCGAAATAATGTCTCGCTATGTATGTCTCGCATTGTAAAGAAGTGAATGTATAAAAGACCTGCTTGTGCCTCCATTGTTTGTTGGGATTAACCTTTGTACCTCTAGTCCTTGGTTTCCGCTGGTTCAACGTGCGTACTGGGTAGTTCCGAAGATATTAATTTGGCGTTTGAGCTATCTTGCTGACCACGTTGAGAAAATTTAACAGCTTTATCTGTATAGCAACCAATAGAGCACTGTAATCTATTGATGGAGTTGGCTGTAGTGCTGGCTGTGGTGTTATGGTTTGCAAAGCCTTCTTCCAGATTTTAGTCGGCTCAGAAACAAGAAATTCTAACCCTGAGTCTGCAACTAGGGTTACTACAGTCTTGATCTCCGGGTCTGCATCACCAAACGCGTCTCGCACCAATTCATAGCCTTCATTGACGTTCTCCTCGAGCTTTGGCGCCATTAGGGTTTGAAGAATTTGAACTGAGAGAAGAGAGGTGTCGACACACAAGTTTGGTCTCGAAACTTTTGAAAGCGTGTCGATAGACAAAGGCAAAATCCTATTTATACCTTTCTAGGTTTGAAGATGAAAGGGCGGGCAACTAACTTAAATTGTGTCGACACTGTCGATAAGTGTCGACACTGACTTATAATATCTCGACACCTATGTGTCGACACAAATTTAGTCAACATATATATGTGTCGACACTTGTTTATGTGTCGACACCACATAACTCGACATTTAGTCGAGACTTTACTTAGATAATTCTGAGTAAATACTAAGTGTCGACACCATCTTGGATGTGTCGACACCTACTTGTCATGTGTCGACACTAATTTTCTGAATTGTCGACACCAACTTCCTAGATGTGTCGACACCTTTTCACTGAAGTGTCGACACCAATTTTCTGTGTCGACATAGATATCTCTGTGTGTCGACACCTTTTTACTTAGCCATTTCTATAAACTTATTCTAAGTTTATCATACCTAGTTCAATTTTAAACCTATTGAACTTAGTTTCTTCTAGATGCTTAGTATACATATCAGCTAGTTGATTATCTGTTTTAACATATTCTAGTAAAATATCTTCTTTCTCTACATGCTCCCTAAGAAAATGATATTTTATTTCAATATGTTTAGTTCTACTATGGGAAACAGGATTATGTGCAATTGATATAGCAATTGTAGAATCACAAAAGAGTGGAGTTCTACTTACCTGAATTCCATAATCCTCAAGCTGATGTTGTATCCATAGAAGTTGAGCACAGCAACTTCCTGCAGCCACATATTCTGACTCTGCAGTGGAGATAGCCATACTTGTTTGCTTTTTGCTACTCCATGAAATCAGTCTTCCACCTAGGAATTGACAGGTTCTAGTTGTGCATTTTTTGTCTTCTTTGCATCCTGCAAAGTCTGCATCTGAATAACCTGTTAGTTCAAAATCCCCATTCCTAGGGTACCAGAGGCCTAGATAAGGAGTGCCCTTTAGATATCTCAGTATCCTTTTGACTGCTGTCAAATGAGACTCCTTAGGGCATGCTTGATACCTTGCACAGACACATGTAGCATACATGATATCTGGTCTACTTGCAGTCAAATATAATAGGGAGCCAACTATCCCTCTATACAAAGTCTCATCTACAGGTTTCCCTGCATCATCTTTGCTAAGAGACATACTTGACCCCATAGGAGTCTTCATGGTACTGGATGAATCCATACCATACTTCCTTATGAGTTCTAGGGTGAACTTAGACTGGCATATGGATAATCCATTCTCATTCTATCTAACTTGGAGACCCAAGAAGAACTTAAGTTCCCCCATACTACTCATCTCAAATTGCCCTTGCATTAGTTTTGCAAAATTTTTGCAAAGACTAATTTCAGTAGACCCAAATATTATGTCATCTACATATATTTGGACTAGTATTACTTTGCCTCTGGATTCCCTAAGGAATAGAGTCTTGTCTATTTTCCCCCTTGTGAACTTATTCTCAATGAGGAAACTAGACAGGGTTTCATACCAAGCCCTAGGGGCTTGCTTTAACCCATATAAAGCTTTCCTAAGTCTATAGACATGATTAGGTTGAGTTGAATCAACAAAACCTGATGGCCATTCCACATAAACTTCCTCTTTACGATTACCATTCAAAAAGGCTGACTTTACATCCATTTGGTAAACTTTAAATCCTTGAAAGGTTGCATAGGCCAGGAACATTCTTATGACTTCCAGTCTGGCTACTGGAGCAAAGGTTTGATCAAAGTCAATACCTTCTTCCTGCCTATATCCTTTAGCAACCAATCTTGCTTTGTTCTTAATATGATTCCATGTTCACCCATTTTGTTCCTAAAGATCCACTTGGTGCCAATTATGTTGTGGTCTTTTGGTTTAGGAACAAGTTCCCAGACTTTGCACCTCTTGAACTGATTCAACTCTTCTTGCATTGCCTCAATCCAATGAGGGTCTAGGATGGCTTCTTCAAACTTCTTTGGTTCAACTTGGGATAGAAAACTGGAGTAGAGTGCTGCATTCAGGTTTCTGCTCCTTGTTTGTACCCCTTGACTTGGATCACCAATGATTTGTTCTGCTGGATGATCTCTTAGATGCCTATTGGCTGGAGGCATCCTGGCTTCAGGTTGAACTTCTTCAACTTCTTCATCTTGCTGTACTCCTTGTACTTCTTCTGCATTAGGTACATGTAGTACTCCCCCTAGACAGCAGCTACTGTCTTCTACTTGCTGTCTTGCAGTAGGTCTTTCTTCAATAGTGAGCTTGTCCAACTTCTCAGTTATACCTGTGGGGCTGCAAATACTACTAGATAACTCATTGTTAATAAGTCTAGTTTCATCAAATACTACATCTACAGACTCTTCTACAGCTTGAGTAGATAAGTTGTAGACTCTATAAGCCTTACTATTGTTGCTGTACCCAACAAAAATTCTCTCTTGGGACTTGACAGCAAACTTAGTCAAGTAAGACTTACCATTGTTAAGTATAAAGCACTTACAACCAAAGATCCTGAAGTAGGATAGGTTTGATTTTCTGCCTTTCACAACCTCATAGGGGGTCTTGTTGTGGCTTTTAGTAATGGTGGCCCTATTAATAACATGGCATGCAGTATTGACTGCTTCAACCCAGAAATATTCTGGTAGTGATGTATCACTTAATAGGGTCCTACCAGCCTCAATCCAGGTTCTATTCTTCCTTTCAGCAATGCCATTTTGCTGAGGTGTTCTTGGTGAAGAAAACTCTTGAAATATCCCAAATTCTTCACATAGTTTTGTCATACTATCAGACTGAAATTCAGTATCATGGTCACTTCTTATTTTGACCACTGTACTAGCTAGTTCATTCTGAATTTATTTGACAAAGCTATAGAAGACACTAGGTGTTTCATATTTCTGTCTAAGGAAGAACACCCAGGAAAACCTTGAGTAGTCATCTACAACTACAAAGGTATAGACCTTCCTACCTAGGCTGTGAACTGGCATAGGACCAAAGAGATCCATATGCAAGAGGTATAAACACCTCACAGCATCTTTGTTTTCAATGCTTCTAAAGGTGGATCTAGTCTGCTTGCCCTTTTGACAAGCTGAGCAAATACCATCTTTAATACACTTAACTTGAGGATCATTCCTCACTAACTCTTTGCTAAAGAGTTTGCTAATTGTCTTGTAGTTTAGATGGGCTAGCCTCTTGTGCCATTTGACACAATGAGAGACTGTCTCATCAGCTACAAGACACACTGGAGAACCATTGTTCTCAACCATAATGTCTAAGCAATAGACATTCATTTTTCTATAACCAGTCAAAATGATCTCTTGATCATTTGACCTCCTGATATGACAACCATTTTTGACAAATGAGATGTCATATCCTACATCACTCAATTGACTTATACTAATAAGGTTATGTTTCAAACCTTTAACATAGGCCACTTGAGTAATTGTAATATAGGAGTTAGATATGTTACCAAAACCCTTGATGATCCCTTTTTCAGAACCACCAAAGGTGACTTTTGGACCATCCTTTATAGGTGTGTAGTCCTTTAGTAAACCCCTTGTTCCAGTCATATGTCTGGAACATCCACTGTCCAAGTACCATATAGGGGCCTGGCCACTTGGACTCACCTGCAAAACAGATTAGTGAACCTTAGAACCCAAAGAATTCTTGGGTCCTTGGTACTGGTTAGTTTTCTTCCTAACAAAGATACCTGCAGGTTTTCCAACAGGCAGTTTGCTACTCACTTTGGCACTAACATTGTGCCAACAGTCCATTGCAAAGTGGCCTACCTTGCCACAGCACCAACACTCAAACTTATTGTACCTTTGCTTAGGTACAGTCTTAGCTGTTTTATCTACAGCTGACTTGTTGAGAGTTGGGGCTTTGCCCTTGGACTTGGACTTGGACTGAACAGTCCCAGCTAGTTTAGTAAACCCCAGTCCAGCTTTACCTTTTTGATGAACAAATTCATCAATTAAGGGTAGAACTGACCTTGGTTTAGAAAACCTAGCAACTAAGTCTTTCTCCTTCTGAAGACTAATCTCCAGACTCTTGATTTGATCATTCTTATATGTTATAGTCCCCATCTGAATCACAGTTATGTGCTTCAGTCTGGCTATCTCATTTAGCTTTTGATCAAACATCTTCTCATAATCAGTTGCAGCCATTTTGAGACTTGCAATCTCCTTAGCTTGACTCTTGGCCAAGGATTTGCATTTCTTAAATGCTTGCAACAGAACTTTATATTCATCTATCAACTGATGAATATCATCTTCAGACTCAGATGCACTCTCATCACTTGATGATGATGAATCTGATTCTGAACTAGCACAAGAAATTGAACTTAAAGAACAATATTGTACCTTACTAGGTCCTGGCTGCTCCAGGATTTTGTCACTTTCTGTCAATGCCATTAGCCCTTGGCACTGACTGTCCTCTTGTTCAAATATAGAGTTCATAATCGGAATGAACTCTTCTTCTTCTTCCTCAGCAAACAGTCCTATATATGCTTCAGCATCTGACTCAGTTTCTGATGAAGAAATGTCTGACAGGCTCTTATCCTTTTTGGCAACAAAAGACTTTTCCTTCTTGCCCTTGTATTGAGTCTTTTTCTTGTCACTAGACTCCTTCCTTTTCTCTGGACAGTCTGCAATAACATGTCCTTGTCTATTACAGCAATAGAATACAATTTTTGAAAGAGTTGCTTTGCTAGAGTTGGTCTTTTTCCTGTCTTTCTTTGAAGACTTTTTATTCTGATAATAGTCTTCTTTATCCTGTGAAGTAGATGGTCTTGTCCTCCACTGTTTCTTCTTTAAGAACTTCTGAAAATGTCTTGTAAAGGCAGCAAAGTCCTCATCACTTTCACTGCTTTCAGACTTTCTACTTGCTGACTCATCTGACTCAGTTTCAGCTACTTTTGGTGGTGGAGTTGGTAACTTACTTCTGTACTTTCTGGGGGCTTCTGTTTTGAAGGCCACTGTCCTTTCTTTATGTTCAATTCTTGTTGATTTCTCCTCTTCTTTCCTCACCATCAACTGCATTTCATAGGATAGCAGTTGTCCAAATAGTGTTGGTGGAGGAATTTCTGCCAACTTTGCCATTTCCCTAATGACATAGATCTTGGTGTCCCAATCTTTTATAAGGGACCTTAGAAACTTATCATTGAGCTCATAATTACTGAACTCTCTGCCATAGGACATTAGCTCATTCATAATCCTATAGAACTTCTTATAGCATTCAGTTATGCTATCAGCTTTACCTTGTCTAAAACTTTCATATTCTTGGTTGAGCAAAGATTTTCTGTCTTACCTCACTTCTTCAGAACCCTCCATATACACAATAAGAGTATCCCACATTTCCTTGGATGTCTTGCAGTGTATCAAATTCTGAAAAGTAGCATCATCTATAGCACTTACTATAATATTCTGAGCCCTTTTGTCCATTGTGGCTAGAACAATCTCATCTTTTGTCATTTCAGAGAAATCCTTAGGTGTTCTCTGATTAGCATCTAAGACTGACACCTACATGGGCACATATGGCCCTTCTTTCACTGTGATATAAATCCTAGGGTCTGAGGCTTCCATAAACAATCTCACCCTTTCCTTCCAGATGCCAAAGATTTCCTTTCTGCAAATGGGTAACTTCATGGATCCCAATTCCTTATGATTTTCAGTGGAACCCATGGTTCTTGATTTTCTTGATTCTGTAATTTGACTTAGATTGAATCTGCCAACAGGATCTACTCAGACAGTTATGTACGTTTTTGAGTAACCTGGCTCTGATACCACTTGAAAGATATTGTACCTAATCACCTAGAGGGGGGGGGGGGTGAATAGGTGACTTAAATCTTTTTGACTTTTTAGGCAGAATACAGATTATAACACAGAATTATATCTACTTTATCACATCACACAATCAGCAATCACAGAATTCCACAAGCACACAGTAGACAACCAGTTTTATAGTGGTTCCCCAAGGTTTGGGTACATCCACTTTCCCCCTTCGCCTATCTAGCAGTATATTAGATTCGGCCAAACTTCTCCACTATCTCAGATCCTCAGATCTTACACTCAGAACCCCAAAACAGGTTCCTACACCTCAGGCCCAAGGCCCTACAACTCAGCTTCTTCACAAAGCCTACACTCAGCCACCAAGGCCTACACTCAGCCACCAAGTCCTACACTCAGCCACAATAGGCCTACACTCAGAGATTCAAATCTCCTACACTCAGGCACTCAAGCCCTACACTCAGCCTTTATAATTACAAGCTTACAAAACTCAGATCCCTAAGGATCCTACAAGATAATATGAATACAAAAATTGTAACTCAACAACTCAGAGAAAAGAGAGAAGAGTTGTGAGTTTCTTGATGAGTTCTTGGAAGAACTCAGCTGAAATCAATCTGACTTGGCTTTCTTCAAAGCTTCTTGAATGTAGAACACAATAAGATTGATCTCTTCTACAGTTGATCCTTGATCTCTGCTACTTAAGATTCAGAATAAATCTGGACCCTTCTTCTCAGCCTGGTTCCAACGGCTGACCTCTTGGATGGAGCTCTTCATCTCCAACTTCTTAGATGTTCACTAGATTCTTCAAGGAATAGCTAGATCTTCTTTTTATATTGATCACTTGAACTTGTGTTCAATCTTCTAACCCCGTTTCTGTAGACAGTGTAAGCCTATTTATAGGCCTTCTTCAAGGTAACCGGTTGGTCCGGTTCATAACTGATTTCTGACAACTCTGACAGGTGCAGTAGACCGGCTGGAATGGCAGCTGTCAAGTCATCCAGTCAGTTCTTGAAAATTCTGTAACTGTCTGTAAGTGTCGAGACTGTCTGTCTTTAAGTGTCGACACTTATAGACTAAGTGTCGACACAAGTTGTCTAAGTGTCGACACTAGCCTACAAGGTGTCGACACAACTTCTTGTGTTGTAGAATGGACTTCTCGACACAGCTTCTTCTTCATGTGTCGACACTAATAATGTGTGTCGACACAAGTACTTGTACTTCAGTATATTGCTGAATTCTTGTAAGTGTCGACACAACTCCTTTGTGTCGACACATCTTCATGTGTTGAACTTGTTCAGTGTCGACACATCTTCATGTGTTGAACTTGTTCAGTGTCGACACATCTTCTTGGTGTCGACACAAGCCTTCAGTGTTAATACTTGCTGAGTGTCGACACAGCTCCTTGTGTCGACACATTCTTCTTCTGTTGAGACTTTTGATGAGTGTCGACACATCTCCTTTGTGTCGACACTTGTACTTAGAATATTTTGCTGAACTTTGCTAAGTGTCGACACAGCTCCTTGTGTCGACACTTTCTTCAAGTGTTGAGTCTTTAGCTAAGTGTCGACACATTCTTTCTTGTGTCGACACTTTCTTCAAGTGTTGACTCTTCTGCTGAGTGTCGATACATTGTTCTGGGTGTCGACACTTTCTTCAAGTGTTGAGTCTTCAGCTGAGTGTCGACACATTCTTTCTTGTGTCGACACTTATACTTGGTCTCTGCTGACTTTTGCTGAGTGTCGACACAGCGTCCAAGTGTCGACACTTTCTGATGTAGACACAGTCTCACTGGGTGTCGACACAACTGTTAAGTGTCGACACTCCTTCACTGCACTTTTCTTGATTGAGTGTCGACACAGCTCCTTGTGTCGACACTTTTTGTCTGGTGTCGACTCTGCTTCCCTGGTGTCGACACAATGACTCCAAGTGTCGACACTGCTTGCCTGGGTGTCGACACAAGTCTTCTTAAGTGTCGACACTTTCCCTCTGGGTGTCGACACATGGACTTAGAAACTTTTTCATCATTTCCTGCAAATACTTAACCTGCACAAGGTAACCCAAAATACATCAAATACATTTTGATGTATATCATTGAGTTGGGTGAGGCTTCTTCAAATCAGGTACATTTAAACCAATGTACCCAACACGATGGATTTTATCCACGGACTTCCCCGATCACGCACAGGGAATGACTCAATTTGGGTCATCGTCGATCGGTTGACTAAGGTAGCCAGATTCATTCCGATCAGGAAGGACGACGTTGTGGGAGTATTAGTACGGAGATTTGTGGAACAGTTCATTCGATATCACGGGGTGCCCAAGACGATCGTATCGGATCGGGATGGCCGGTTCACTTCCAGGGAGTGGAGATCCGTGCAAGCTTACTTAGGCACGCGATTGACCTTCAGCACTGCATTTCATCCCCAGACGGACGGGCAGACAGAACGCACCAACCGGATGCTGAAAGGCCTTTTGAGGCTATGCATTTTGGACCGCGGGGAACCGTGGGAGAAACTCTTACCCCTGGTCGAGTTCTCCTATAACAACAGCTACCAGTCCAGCATCAGGATGACGCCTTACGAAGCCTTGTACGAAAGGAGATGCCGGACCCCGCTTTCTTGGGTTCAGGATGAAGATCCGAAGGTGTTGGGATCAGAGTTTGTTAAAGACACCGAGGCTCAGGTGAGGCTGATCAGAGACAGGATGCTAGAGGCGCAGAGTAGACAGGCTAAGTACTATGACGCCCGGCATCGGCAGGTGGAGTTCCAAGTGGGAGACCAGGTGTTTCTGAAGATCCGGCCCATGCATGGAGTCTCGCGGGTGCGTGGTCGGAGGAAGAAGCTCAGCCCTAGTTACATGGGCCCTTACAGGATCCTTGAGCGGATCGGGCCCCTAGCCTACAGGCTGGAGTTACCACCAGAGCTGGAAGCGCTGCACGACGTCTTCCATATTTCTTCGCTGAGGAGGGCTCTGCTACGCCCGGAGCAGCAGATTTTGACCACCGAAGGGCCGGTAGGTTCAGACCGGTTAGTTCGTTTGGAGCCGGTTAGGATCGACGACCGAGGAGTACGAGTCTTGCGACGCAAGAAGGTCCCACTAGTCAAGGTCCTGTGGAGGAACCACGACCAGGAGGAGAATACCTGGGAGCCGCAGGACCTGATGTGACAAAGATACCCAGAGCTATTCCGTCAGGTATACCTCACAAACCCCTCAAGATGTTTTAATTATTTTCCTACTTTAACTAGTAAGGGCTGCTTTAGGCGGGTAGAGGCTTATCTTTTGTTTATTGGGGGCTTATCTTTTGTTTATTGGGATCTTGGCTTCAACAATTGGGTGAATTGAACATAGATTTAAGCTTCCCTTAAAACCTAGTTTAGCAAACATGGCGTCGTGATGGGATGTTACAAGTTTCCTTCTTCGGTAGAAAATTTTCGTGGGCGTAACCTTGATTTCGGGGACGAAATCTTTGTTTTGTTTATTGGGATTTGTAACATCCCATTTCCAACTAGACCCCTAGGTGTGGTTTTGTCATGGCTAGGTCATGAAAAACCCTAGGAAGCCAGGAATGGGCCAAGAGGTAGGAGACAAAGTGGGGAAACTCATCATGGTCTGCCAATAGTAGAACTCTGAGCAATGGTTTAGGATGACCATGGGCTACACCTTGACTCCAAGACCCTACCACAACACCCCATAATACCTTGGGAGGACCTTTAGAGCCATAAGGACCCATTGGGGTCAACCAAAGAGGCTCAGTTGACCAAGGTCAACCCTAGCCCTTAAGGGGTCAAACTAGCCTACTTAGGGTCAATTGACCTACTCCTAGCCTAGAGGACCCCACCTATGCCCTCCTAACCCTAAAGTGAGGTCAATGGGTCACTAAGGACACATTGGGGCCAGCCCTAGAGGCCAGGTTGACCCAAGTCAACTCAAGCTCCTAATCTGGTCAAAGTACCCTTACTAAGGGTATGTGACCTCCACAGTGCAGGGTAACCCTACATAACCCTACCTAGACCTTAGGGGAAGCCAATAGGTCACTAAAAACCCAATGGGGTCAACCCAGATGGTCAAATTGGCCCAGGTCAACCCTCATTTAAGCCAAGTCAAACCTAGCCCAAAAGGGCTAACCCAAGCCCAAGCCACTTCTTCCTTAGGCTAACCCCATTTCCATGTTCATCATAACCAAGTGGGCTGCATTTAGCTTATGGGGTTGATCAGTCAACTAGGGGTGACTAGGAGAGAGAAGGAAGCTTCCCTCCATGTTAATGGAGGAGAGAGAAGATGGGGGAGAGGAAGGGGAGAGTGGAAAGCCGGCCAAGGAGATCAACAGCCACCATTTATGGCTGCAATCAACTCCTCTAGGGAAGAGGAGTTGATTCCAGCCGTTTCCAGGCCACCAAGAGGAAGATTCAGCCCCCCCCCCCCCCACTCAACCCGAGCCAAGCCTTCAAGGGCATTAATGGCCATTGATGTTTGGCCTCTCCCCTCCCCCAACTGATGATTTATACACCATCAGTGACATGAGAGGATCCCTTCCCATCGTTTACCGTAGGAATTCAGGCAACTTGAATGCACTGTTGCAGAAATCCGGCCAGCGGCACCACCACCATGGCAACCCGAAGATCGACTCGCATTCAGGCCGCCAGGAAGGTCCTCCCCCTCTCCTTAACTCACAGGTAGATCATAGGACTACTTAGGTTGAAGTTTCGGGCTCAATTGAGCCCGATCCAAACCAGGAATTTTCATGGTTTTCGGCTGAAATGAACTTGCCAGAACTGCCGGAAAACGCCTCTCCGGCGGCAGAGCCACCGCCTGGCGATAGCTCCCACCTCAACGGAGGTGGTGGTGGCGGTGGCCGGCTGGGGAAGGGGCTGGATGGCCGGCGGCAGCCGCTTGAAGTCGGCCCAGGAAAAATGCATCCTGGCTGTCGGCTCAACGAAGGAGATGAACGGATCCCGTTCATCTGCGCCAAGATTCGTGCTCCATCAGAAATTAAACTATAGGAATCATTTTCTTGATTATTTCATTTCTATCAAACTATATACACTAAATGGTTTTAATTTTTAAAAATACTTAGGCCCCTTTGCAGAAAAGTCACCAACACAAAAGTTGTAGACCTCTGAGTCTAATTTATTTTAAAATTTGTTTGAACCCATTTGGGTGCATGGTCTGACTAGGGCACCCATTTTGGTGGGACATACCCTTAGGGATATACAGTAATTAAACTGAGTGCCCACACTTCATCCCTAGCCCAAATCAATTGAAATTTTGGCAGGGAGCCTAATTTAGCTATACCTAGGGCCTGCCCAAAACTTAGAATTTTTGGACACACTTTTCCTAAAGTTGTTGATTTTATTTAATAAAGCTAGGGTAATTTAATTAAGTAGTCAAATGACCTCCAAATCCTCCCAAATTTTGGGGAGTGGTCCCTGGCTTCAAGACCTAGTCCTGTACAAAATTTGGACTCATTTGGATATGTTTTGGTTAGGGAATCACCAAACCCTAGTGTGGCCCTAAGGTGGTATTTTGTTCAAAAAGTGCACTTTTGATTTTGAGTGACCAAATCACCTCAACAGAGGCTGAAATTTGGGACACTTACTTGCTTTGGCATTTATCACCTCCCCATGGAATGTGGGGTAGTGTGGAATTGATTTGCCCTAAGTTCCTAGGCCAAACCCTAAGGAAGGACCTTTTTGTCTTGTGAAGGGCATGAGTCCAAAACACCTTGGATTAACATTAAGTTTTGCATGGAGGGTCCTAGGGTATATAAAACCCTCTGGTAAAAATATTAAATAATTTTGAAAAGGGTAGGGTCCACAAAACCCTAACCCTAGCTTAGGACATAAAACTTGTAATGTTAGTTTAGGTTAGCTAAACTTCTTGAAATTTAATCAAATTTAGGTAGTGAGGGAATAAGGATATTTTGAGCCTCTGGTAATTTATTTGGGAAGTTTTGATCAATATTTGTAGCACTTCATTTGTAACCAATAGGATTGCCCTAATTAATAATTTGGCTATTGTGATCTCACTGCCCATTGAAAGGGCATGAAACATTGGCAGAGGTAGTTTTAGACCATACTGATCATGTATGAGTTTTGATAGAATTTTTGGATACCTAGTTAGGGCATCTACTTCACAAGTGCATTACTTCGGTTACATACTAAATAATTCTTACAAGAGCTCAATACTTGTTGAAAAATTATGAAACTTGATACATAGTGTTCCTAGTTCATTATTATCATGTGGGAAGTTTTGTGGAAATTGTTGATGGATAATTAGTATACTTTGTTCATTAACCCATAAACTTGAAATTTCATGAGAAAATCAAGTATAGCCTTATTATTAAATGATAAATTATGAAACTTTTTCTAGGGTATTTGTAGGCCATCATAATCATCCCTGAATTTTCTCTGAATTTTTGGAGGTATTATTGCTGTAAAATCTTTTAAAATGACTTTTTATGAGATATCTTTGAAATTAAATTTAAGGGCCTAAACCTTGCTGAACAATTTGAAGACTTAGGTTTTAGAGTTGATTATGCATTTTGTAATTAACATAAATTTATTGGAATATTATCTTGTCTGAAATTGGTACTTCATGTTCAAACTTGGGCTTTTTGGATACTAGAATAAATAAATAAATTATCAGACAAATTAGGAAAATTATGAATTTCTGGATTTATGCTAAAAATGTCATTTTAGCCCTCTAATAATTATCATAGGGGTACTGGATGAGTATTTCATGTACTTCCCTTTTTACGGGTCATGTAGCTTAAGTGGTCTGCATATAGCCAAAAACTGCAGGAAATCATTTTGGATATGAATTAGAGCACGTGTGATGGGTCTTGTTTGGTTTGCTGGAAGGATAAGTAGAATTGGGTGCATCTATGGAAGTTAAGTGAGTAGGATGTTGTTTTGGCTAGGGTTTAGAGGCGCTCGGGTCCGACGAAAGATCGTCCTCCCCGAGGTGAGGTGGAGTCAAGTCACCTTAGGATTAGCCTATCGTAACATGAGAAAGTGATGGGTAAGGGGATCAACCAATAACAAAAATAAGTACCTTGCGAAAGGGAACGCTGGGCGTAATCCCAACATAGTTCCTAATGCCCCTTGAGAGCCCTTCACAGGGAATACCGGGGGAAGTCCTGGGTTAACGTAAACTGTTTTAACAAGCTGAAAAGAGTAACTTAGTAATTAGGGTTGCACATTTCACAAACACTGTTGGCACCGGAAGTTAGCTGGGAGCTTCGGCTCGGATGGTTAAAAGACGGACTTTGGATCCGGGGAGCTTCGGCTCGATTGTTTGAGACGGACGTGTTGGTCCGGGGAGCTTCGGCTCGGGTTTGATTACGCTAAATTTGCATGTGCATAAAAGGAAGGAAAAAACTAAGGTGGCGGGTCTTCGGTATTGGAGGGTCGATGCACCGACGCCAATACGTTGACTCGGCAAGTGTGGTTAGCACTTCGCCAACAGAAGTCTGGTGCGCCAGCCGGCAAGAGTACGCAGGAGTCCGCTTCGTGCACCAAGCGTTGAGGCGTACGATAGGTCTGACCGGTAGTGCTTTACTGGTTTAGAGGTGGGCGAGGCCCAACCCACCGCTTCCGTCTGCCACTACGGAGGTATTCTGGGAGGTTACGGCTCCAGAAAGGGGGAACTAAAGGTCTGTGTGCACAGAGTCGGGTGTGTGTGTTACACTTGCATGATCCATCATACCCACTTGCATGTCATAGCATAATCGTTTCCTTTAACCTTGACACCTAAAGTATAAGTGGAATGAGACGCTTATACTTTAGGACCTGCAAAACGACCCCTTGGTCTATAAGCTTGTGTGGGCAAGTTTATAAATTAAGGTTAATTTTGGATATATATATTTACTGCTGTGTGATAACCGACACCCCAACGTATAAATTGGTATGAGACTTTTTATACGATGGGAGCCTTATAGAAGACCCCTTAGCTTATGTGTTCTCACATAAGTGAAGGTTACTTTTCATATTTTAGCTTATTGTCTTTACATGCTATAGAATTTGCTAGTATAGGACCGCTGCCATCTGCTTTTGATTTTCTCCACTTTCAAGTCCTCCCCTTTCTTCCTCTCCGCTCGGTGCCTAGGGGCCGTGGGGGAAGGGGCGGGGGATGATAGGACTTAGTCTTTTAGACTAACGGTTTTCAAACCGCATCATTTAGGGGATCGTGGAGACCAGCATGGAGGAGCAGCCCCAGAGACCAGTGCGCTTGGAGGTGGGGCAGTCTAGCTCCGGAGTTCATACAGCCGGGACCGTGAGTCTCGACCTTGAGTAGTTTTTCTGCTTCCGCATGAGTGATTTTTGTAGTGAGGATATGATGTACCGGGCATAAGCCCGTATTTTGCTACTCTGATGTTTTATTCTATGGACACTCCCTTCGTGGAGTTATATTTATTATGACATGTTATTCTCTGTGGACTGTTAGTTTCCATTTACTTCATTATGCTACTTTTCTGTGATCGAATTGGCCGGCAGAATCGGGGCTTGTGGTGATGACCCTTCAGGTCGTGAAGGAGTCACCGCAAAACGGCGGTTCTGGGCCTAAGACCCCTGTGTCAAAAAGAGAAAAAAGGGGGGTCTTACAGCCTGGGTGCCCAGCTTTGGTGCCCATGAGAGCCATTGTACCTAATGTTGGTTATGTTTTATTAGGGGAAAGGGGAGGCTGACCCGCGTCGTGTGTATTTGAAGGCTTTAGCTCCCGGTGATGGCACGACGATATGGGCAACGAGAAAAGGTTGAACTGAACTCGCCCGATGTCAATCGGTTAAAAAGACCTAAAGTAAATGGGAGTTACTGGTGGCAAAGACAGAGAAAGTCTTAGGCTGTAAGTCGGAAAAACTAAAATGCTCATAAATTGACCGTCAAGTCCGACACCTCTGAACGGTGGTGGGACTAGGCATTACCAATACATCGAGAATGTTCCCCGAGTGCACGGAATGTTTGACAGTGATGCAAATGTTTGTGATATATTGAAGTGCGCTTAAGTATATCATCTTGTGATATAAATATATGAACGTTATGCCTGCAGGGAAGGAATACCGCTGCCTCGGGAATGGGGTAGGGTCATTATAAATTGGTCAGCTAAAGCTGAATGTTACCTTGTTTGCCACCTTCGTGGTGGATTGTCCCTATGCAGGTGCTGGAGAGCCGAGCGGGAAGTAGCGGGCTGAAGCACTTGATGCTATGCCGGCCCTTGAAGGCCAAGCGAAGGCTTTTGTTATTTTCATATGTGGCCGGCCTGCACGCCGATGTTTGTAAACCACACTTTTGAAGTATAACTGTAAGGTCTTAATGTCGTAACTTTTTATGTATTTTGTAAACATTTCTGATATTTATATATATTGGACATTTGTGTGTACTTGAGTTCAAAAGTTAACCCTTAAAGTTTCCGCTAGAATGCTCTGAGTTAGGATGCGTGTAGTTTTTGATATTAATACGAAACTCTGTCGAATGTCTGTGGAATATGGTGTGTGGCCCCGTCCATGAAATATAATAGAGGGTCCGGCCGGGGCCCCATGTCATATTCTACAGACATTCAGCGGAGTTACGTATTAATATCAAAAACTACACGTATCCTAACTCAGAGCATTCTAGCAGAAGCTTTAGGGGTTAACTTTTGAACTCAAGTACACATGAATGTCCACTATATATAAATATCAGGAATGTTTACAAAATACACAAAAAGTTACGGCCTTAAGGCCTTACAGTTATACTTCAAAAGCGTGGTTTACAAACATCGGTGCGCAGGCCGACCACACAGGAAAATAACAAAAGCCTTTGCTTGGCCTTCAAGGGCCGACATAACATCAAGGAATTCAGCCCGCTACTTCTCGCTCGGCTCTCTAGCACCTGCATAGGGATAATCCACCATGTAGGTGGCAAAAAAGGCAACAGTCAGCTTTAGCTGACCAATTTATAACGTCCCTACCCCATTCCTGGGGCAGTGATATTCCTTCCCTGCAGACATAACATTCATATATTTATATCACAAGAAGGTACACTTAAGTACCCTTCTATATATCACAAACGTTTGCATAACTACCAAACATTCTGTGTACTCAGGACACATTCTCAGTGTACTGGTAATGCCTAGTCCCACCACCGTTCAGAGGTCCCGGACTTGACGGTCAATTTATGAGCATTTTAGTCTTTCCAGCTTACAACCTAAGACTTTCTCTCTCTTTGCCACCAGTAACTCCCATATAATTTAGGTCCGTTTAACCGATCGACATCGAGTGGGTTCAGTTTAGCCTTTTCACATTGCTCAAATCGGTGTGCCATCGACGAAAGCCAAAGCCTTCAAATACACACGAAGCGGGTCGGCCTCCCCTTTCCCGTAATCAAAACATAACCAACGTTATGTACCACGACTCTCATGGCCACCAAAGCTAGGCACCTAAGCACACAACTGACCTACTAACCCCATGGTCTCCTCCATGAGACAGGCTGCGCAAGCACATTCTTATCTGGAAGCTATCGCCTGGCGTTAGCGATAGTATTCTCTTCTGTCTCCAGACTCAATCATAACAGAAACATTTGTCCAAAAAACCCTGCAGCATCCTGTAGTGCCAGAAACACTGGACTTTCACATCAATCAGAGTTCACCAAGAGCTATCGCCGTTGATACTTGCTGTTGCCCGACGATATCCAATAGTTATACAAATTATGGTATTTTCTGTGTATTTTCCTAGAGCACACCTCCAGTACTTCCTGCTACTCTCATTGCACATGTACAACCTGTTGGGTACATTGGTCAAATGTACCTGATTTGAAGAAGCCTCACCTAACTCAATGATATACATCATAGTGTATTTGATGTTTGTTTGAGTTACTTGTGCAGGTTAGGTATACACTGGACTGAAGCTAAAAGTTTCTAAGTCCATGTGTCGACACCCAGAGGGAAAGTGTCGACACTTGAGAAAGCTTGTGTCGACACCCAGACAAGCAGTGTCGACACTTGGAGTCATTGTGTCGACACCTGGGATGAAGAGTCGACACCAGACAGAAAGTGTCGACACTTGGAGTTGTGTCGACACTCAGTGTAGAAGAATGCAGAAAAGCTGTGTCGACACTTAGCAGAAGTGTCGACACCTAGAAGAGCTGAGTCAACACCAGAAAGTGTCGACACTTGGAGTTGTGTCGACACTCAGCAAAAGTCTGCAGAATCTAAGTACAAGTGTCGACACTCAACACAATGTGTCGACACTATGCAGAAGAGTCAACACTTAAAGAAAGTGTCGACACCCAGCACAATGTGTCGACACTTAGCTAAAGACTCAGTATTTGAAGTAAGTGTCGACACTCAACACAATGTGTCGACACTATGCTGAAGAGTCAGTATTTGAAGAAAGTGTCGACACTCAGCACAATGTGTCGACACACAACCAGGAGAGTCAATACTTGAAGAAAGTGTCGACACTCAGCACAATGTGTCGACACTTAATTGAAGACTCTACACTTGAAGAAAGTGTCGACACAAGGAGCTGTGTCGACACTTAGCAAAGAACAGAAAAGTTACAAAATATTCTAAGTACAAGTGTCGACACTAAGGGAATGTGTCGACACTCAGCTGAAGAAACAAAAGTGAAGACTTGTGTCGACACCAAGAAGCAGTGTCGACACTTGACAGTTTCAACACATAAAGATGTGTCGACACAAAGAACATGTGTCGACACTTAGAAGGATACAGTTAAAGAATGAAGTACAAGTACTTGTGTCGACACTCAATTTCAGTGTCGACACATGCAGAAGAATCTGTGTCGAGACATACAAGGAATTGTGTCGACACCTTGTAGACTTGTGTCGACACTTACACAACATGTGTCGACACTTGGTCTATAAGTGTCGACACTTAAGAACAGAAAGTCTCGACACTATCTGACAGTTAGAGAATTTCAAGAAGTGACTGGTTGACAAGACAGCTGCCGATCCAGCCGGTCTACATCAACTGTCAGAGATATCATAAGTCTGTTATGAACCGGACCAGCCGGTTACCATGAAGAAAGCCTATAAATAGGCACCCATAGTTTACAGACCAAGATTGATGAAGTGATATAAAAGTGGTTGAAAAAGTTTTTGATAAAGAGAGTTCAGATCTTTGTAAAAGTGGTATATTGAGTATCAACACAAGAAGATCTTGCTGTGCATCGGCAGATCTAAGAAGTTGGAGAGAGAGAGCTCCATCCAAGAATTCAGTCTTTGGTAACTAAGGCTGAGAAGAAGAATTCAGAGTCATCTGAATTTCAAGAAGCAGAGGTCAAGGAACAACTGCAGAAGATTCAGACTAATTCAGTTCTAATCAAGAAGCTTTGAAGGAAGCTAAGTCAGTTTGGATCTAACAGAGTTCTTCCAAGAACTCTTCAAGAATCTCTCAACTCCTCTCTTATTTTCTGAGTTGTAGAGTTAGCTATTGTACTTTCTATTTTAACTTGTAGGATCCATTGGATCTGAGAGAATTGTAAGCTATATTATAAAGGCTGAGGGTAGGGCTTGATTGCCTGAGTGTAGGAGTTGAAGAACTCTGAGTGTAGGCCTTAATTGGCTGAGTGTAGGCCTGGGTGGCTGAGTGTAGGCCTTTTGGCTGAGTGTAAGGCTTTGGGCCTGAGGTAGGAACCTAGTTGGGTTCTGAGTTAGTGGAGAAGTTTAGCCGAATCTAGTACACTGCTAGATAGGCGAAGGGGGAAAGTGGATGTACCCAAAGATTGGGGAACCACTATAAATTAGTGTGTCTGCTGTGCTGTGCTGTGGATTGACTGTTTGATTTCTGTAATTGCTGTTATCTGTAGTTATCTGTGAAATAACTGTTGTGTTGTCAACAAAGTTTTAAAAAAGGTTTAGGTCACCTATTCACCCCCCCCCCCCTCTAGGTATTTAGGTACCATATCTTTCAAGTGGTATCAGAGCCAGGTTCCTCAAAAAGGACTAACTGTCTGAGGAGATCCAGTTTGGCAGATTTAGGATAAGTCAGAACACAGTTTCAAGAAAATCAAGAAACATGGGGTCTTCAGAGAATCACAAGGAATTGGGTTCAATGAAACTGCCCATATGCAGAAAGGAGATTTTTGGAATCTGGAAAGAAAGGGTAAGACTGTTCATGGAGGCCTCTGACCCTAGGATCTACATCACAGTCAAAGAAGGGCCATATGTGCCCATGAAGATTTCAGTCTTGGATGCTACACAGAGAACTCCAAAGGATTTTTCTGAGATGACCAAAGATGAGATTGTCCTAGCTACAATGGATAAAAGGGCACAGAACATCATAGTTAGTGCAATTGATGATGCCACCTTACAGAACCTTATTCACTGTAAAACAGCAAAAGAAATGTGGGATACCCTCATTGTCTACATGGAAGGTTCTGAAGAAGTAAGACAAGATAGGAAGTCCTTGCTTAATCAAGAATATGAGAGCTTTAGGCAAGGAAGAGGAGATAGCATCACTGAATGCTACAAGAAGTTTTATAGAATTGTTAATGAACTCATGTCCTATGGAAGAGAGTTCACTAACTATGAATTAAATGATAAGTTCTTAAGGTCCCTAACCAAAGATTGGGACACTAAGATCTGTGTCATAAGGGAAATGACAAAGTTGGGAGAAATTCCTCCTCCCACACTGTTTGGCAAGTTGTTATCTTATGAGATGCAATTGTCAGTAAGAAAAGAGGAGGAAAAGTCAACAAGGACTGAACACAGGGAAAGGACTGTTGCCTTAAAGTCAGAAGTACCTAGAAAGAACAGGTCTAAGTCATCAACTCCACCTCCAGAGGTAGTTGAATCAGAATCTGATGAGTCTGTTAGCACTAAATCTACAAGCAGTGAAAGTGATGAAGATTTTGCTGCATTTACCAGACATTTTCAGAAATTCCTTAAGAAGAAACAGTGGAGGTCCAGACCTTCATATTCCAAAGGGAAAGAAGTCCAGTATCAGGAGAAGAAGCCTTCAAAGAAGGATAAGAAAAAGACAAAGACTAGTAAGGCAACTGGGTCTAAGATTGTGTGTTACTGCTGCAATAGACAGGGTCATGTTATTGCAGATTGTCCTGAAAGAAGGAAAGAATCCAGTGACAAAAAGAAGACTCACTTCAAAGGAAAGAAGGAGAAGTCCTTTGTTGCAAAGAATGAGAAGACTCTTTCAGACATTTCTTCTTCAGACACTGAGACAGATGCTGAAGCTTATATAGGGCTATTTGCTGAAGAAGAAGAAGAGTTTATGCAGATCATGGAATCAATCTATGAACAAGAAGAGGTTCAGTGCCAAGGACTGATGGCATTGACTGAAAGTACCAAAATCCTGGAGCAGCCAGGACCTAGTCAGGTACAAAGTCTAACTTAAGTTCAGATTCCAGTTCTAGTTCAGAGTCAGAATCATCTTCATCAAGTGATGGAAGTGTTTCTGAATCTGAGGGAGATATTCATCAGCTCTTAGATGAATACCAAGTACTGTTGCAAGCCTATAAGAAAAGCAAGATCCTAGCCAAAAGTCAGGCAAAGGAGATTGCTGATCTCAAGGCAGCTGCAACAGATTTTGAAAAACAGTATGATCAAAAACTGAATGAAGTAGCCAGGCTGAAACACATTACAGTGATTCAGATGGGTACTATTACATTAAAGAATGATCAAATTAAGAGACTGGAGATCAATCTCCAGAAGGAAAAAGAACTTGCTTGCCAGGTTTTCAAAACCTAAATCAGTGCTACCATTGATTGATGAATTTGTTCATCAAAAAGGCAAAGCTGGACTAGGTTTTGTTAGACCTGCAGGGACTGTACAGTCAAGTTCAAGTCCAAGGGCAAAGCCCCAACATTCAACAAGCCTGCTGTAGTCAAGACAGCAAAGGTTGTACCTAAGCAAAGGTACAACAAGTTTGAATGCTGGTGCTGTGGCAAGGTTGGCCACTTTGCCTTGGATTGTTGGCACAATGCCAGTGCCAAGTTGAGTAGCAAGTTACCTGATGGAAAGCCAGTAGGTAGCTATGTCAAGTTGCAAACTAACAATCACCAAGGACCCAAGTTTACTTTGGGTTCTAAGGTTCATTAATTTGTTTTGCAGGTGAATCCAAGTGGCCATACCCCAACATGGTACTTGGATAGTGGATGTTCCAGACATATGACTGGAACAAGGGGACTACTGAAGGACTACATTCCAATCAAAAATGGTCCTAAAGTGACCTTTGGTGGTTCTGAAAAAGGAATCATCAAAGGGTTTGGTAACATCTCTTCAAACCTTGTTACCATTACTCAAGTGGCTTATGTTAAAGGGTTGAAACACAACCTCATTAGTATAAGTCAGTTAAGTGATGTAGGGTATGACATCTCATTTGTTAAAAATGGTTGTCATATCAAGAGGTCAAGTGATCAAGAGATCATTTTGACAGGATATAGAAAGAGAAATGTCTATTGTTTAGACATTATGATTGAGAACAATGGTTCTCCTGTCTGTCTTGTAGCTGATGAGACAGTCTCTCATTGTGTCAAGTGGCACAAGAGGCTAGCTCATCTTAACTACAAGACTATTAGCAAACTCTTTAGCAAAGAGTTAGTGAGGAATGGTCCTCAAGTTAAGTGTGTCAAAGATGGCATTTGCTCAGCTTGTCAAAAGGGCAAGCAGACTAAATCCACCTTTAGAAGCTTAGACAACAAAGATGCTGTGAGGTGTTTATACCTCTTGCATATGGATCTATTTGGTCCAATGCCAGTTCACAGCTTAGGTAGGAAGGTCTATACCTTTGTAGTTGTTGATGACTACTCAAGGTTTTCCTGGGTGTTCTTCTTAAAGCAGAAATCTGAAACACCTAGTGTCTTCTATAGTTTTGTTAAGCAAATTCAGAATGAATTGAACTGTACAGTGGTCAAAATTAGAAGTGACCATGGTACTGAGTTTCAGTCTGAAAGCATGACAAAGCTGTGTGAAGACTATGGGATATTTCAAGAATTCTCTTCACCTAGAACACCTCAGCAAAATGGCATTGCTGAAAGGAAAAATAGGACCTTGATAGAGGCTGGTAGAACCCTATTAAGTGATTCATCACTGCCAGAATATTTCTGGGCTGAAGCAGTTAACACTGCATGCCATGTGATAAATAGGGCTACCATCACTAAAAGGTTAAACAAGACCCCCTATGAAGTTGTGAAAGGCAGGAAACCAAATCTATCCTATTTCAGGATTTTGGTTGCAAATGCTTCATACTTAACAATGGAAAGTCTTACTTAACTAAGTTTGCTGCCAAGTCCCAAGAGGGAGTGTTTGTTGGGTACAGCAATAATAGTAAGGCTTATAGAGTCTACAACTTGACTACACAAGTTGTAGAGGAGTCTGTGCATGTAGTTTTTGATGAGACACAACTAATTAACAATGAGTTGTCTAGTAGTGTGTGCAGCCCCACAGGTCTTACTAAGAAGATGGACAAGCTAACCATAGAAGATGTACCTGCTGCAAGACAGCAAGTAGAAGAAGATGGCTTATGTCCAGGGGAGAACTACATGTACCAGGAGCTGAAGAAGTACAAGGAACTCAGCATGATGAAGATGCTGTAGAAGTTCAACCAGAAGTAAGGATGCCTCCAGCCAACAGGCATCTAAGAGATCATCCAGTAGAGCTGATTATTGGAGATCCAAGACAAGGTGTTCAGACAAGGAGCAGAAATCAGAATGCTGTAGTATATTCAAGTTTTCTGTCTCAAATAGAACCAAAGAAATTTGAAGAAGCTATACAAGATCCACAGTGGACTGAAGCAATGCAGGAAGAGCTTAATCAGTTCAAAAGGTGCAAGGTTTGGGAGTTGGTTCCAAAGCCTAAAGACCACAATGTTATAGGAACTAAGTGGATCTACAGAAATAAGTTAGATGAACAAGGAGTCATCATTAAGAATAAAGCAAGACTGGTTGCAAAAGGATATAGGCAAGAAGAAGGTATTGATTTTGATCAAACCTTTGCTCCAGTAGCCAGACTGGAAGCCATAAGGATGTTCTTGGCCTATGCAACCTACCAAGGATTCAAGGTATACCAAATGGATGTGAAGTCAGCATTCCTAAATGGTAATTTGAAAGAAGAAGTCTATGTGGAGCAGCCTGCAGGTTTTGTTGATCCAACTTTACCTCATTATGTCTATAGACTTAGGAAAGCATTATATGGGTTAAAACAAGCACCTAGAGCTTGGTATGAAACCCTATCTAGTTTCCTCATTGAGAACAAGTTCTCAAGGGGGAAAATAGATAAGACTCTATTCCTTAGGGAATCTAGAGGCAAAGTCATACTTGTCCAAATATATGTAGATGACATTATATTTGGGTCTACTGAAAGTAGCCTTTGCAAAAAGTTTGCAAAGCTTATGCAAAGTCAATTTGAGATGAGTAGTATGGGAGAACTGAAGTTTTTCTTGGGTCTCCAAGTTAAACAGACTGGAAGTGGTCTATCCATATGTCAGTCCAAGTTCACCCTAGAACTCATAAGGAAGTATGGTATGGATTCATCCAGTACCATGAAGACTCCTATGGGGTCAAGTATGTCTCTAAGCAAGGATGATGCAGGGAAACCTGTAGATGAAACCTTGTATAGAGGGATAGTTGGCTCCCTACTATACTTGACTGCAAGTAGGCCTGACATTATGTATGCTACATGTGTTTGTGCCAGGTATCAAGCCTGCCCTAAAGAGTCTCACTTGACTGCAGTCAAGAGAATTTTGAGATATCTAAAGGGCACACCCTATCTAGGCCTCTGGTACCCTAGGAATGGAGATTTTGATCTAACAGGCTATTCAGATGCAGACTTTGCAGGATGCAAAGAAGATAGAAAGAGCACTACTGGATCCTGTCAATTCCTAGGTGGAAGACTCATTTCATGGAGTAGTAAGAAGCAAACCAGTGTGGCTATTTCCACAGCTGAGTCAGAATATGTAGCTGCAGGAAGTTGCTGTGCTCAACTTCTGTGGATTCAACATCAGTTAGAAGACTATGGATTTCAGGTAAGTAGAACTCCACTTTACTGTGATTCTACTAGTGCTATTTCAATAGCTAATAATCCTGTATCACATAGTAGAACTAAACATATTGAGATTAAATATCACTTTCTTAGGGAGCATGTAGAAAGAAATGATATTGCACTTGAATATGTTAGAAACTGATAATCAGATAGCTGATATGTTCACTAAGCCCTTAGAAGAAGCTAAGTTTAATAGGTTCAAAATTGAACTAGGTATGATAAACTTAGACTAAGTTTACAGAACTAAAAATTGGCTAAGTAAAAAGGTGTCGACACATAGACAAGTCTATGTCGACACAGAATAGTATTGTCGACACTTCAGGAAATGGTGTCGACACATCTAGGAAGTTGGTGTCGACACTTCAAGAATGTTAGTGTCGAACACATGTCGAGTTGGTGTCGACAA